>JAKTVI010000012.1:0-304737 GCA_030557115.1 Insectozyma chauliodis | reverse complement strand
TTTTGTGTTTTTTCCTTGTGAAATTCCAAAAGGGGGAAGGTTAATTTTTAAAATATACCCCCAACCCCCCCCCCCCCCCCCTTTCAAGATTAGGTTTGCTAGTGATTCAATTTCAGCATATCTATCACATAGCTTTTCTTAACGTGGTTGAAGTATTTCACTAGTTAAACAAGTCTTTTAGTTTATTTTGAAGTTGTTTTCTTGTAGTTTCTACTATCAAAAGTCATGACGGGCATTTTTGACAAACAGTTTCATCTTTTCTTTTGAATTTAATAGCGTTCTGTTAGCTTAAAATGAATCTTGCCTTTGCTGCTCATTTCTAATGGCAGTTGATTTCAAATTGTAACTAGAACTGTTGTTTGAATTGAAAGTTTCAGTGTCTTGTTTGCATACGGACGCGCTTCACGACAACAGATATAAAACAAACGCTGAGTTTCAATCAAAGAACCAGCATTAAAAATTGCATCTTCTCTAATCTTGCCATTTAAACATTAAAGGCGGTTAATAACATCAATAAATAAACCGCCAATTCTTTCCTCTCGCTCTACTGTAGAGTCACAAATAACTTGGGACCTGTGACAACTAATTTGATTGATTTAAGAATTACACCGTTTTTTCAACTTGAGGATAAATTCTTAAATATATATATATACAGTTGATGATATTAATTACAGTAAGATTATTAGGCCTGTATTGTTAATGTTATTGTTTGAAATTATACGACACGATAGTGAAACAATCACCAAACGCTGATGCTACCATGATGCACAATATTAGAATAGACGACGACCGTTCATCTTATTTAAAATTAATGACTAAATTTACGACCCAACAAAAATTTTGCATCATATTATATAAACTGGACCATATTAGTTTTGCTAGGATTACGGCAAGATTTAATAATGGGTTCAGATTATAAGTTCACATGCTATTATTGTGGCGAAGACTTCTTTGACTCGAAAGAAGTGAAACAGCATTTGAAAAAATGTGACAAGTAGTATCGAGGGTGTAATATTCACAATAATTTCATAATTGTTTCAGAATTGGATGTATAAATAAGTGTTGTTTTTCTTTAATTTGTGGGCAAGATGGGAGGTGACGAGTTTTTATTTGAATGTTTCTGTTGTGGTGATAAGTTTAGATCGTCAAGAGATTTGAAGATCCATGTTGATAGACAACATTGTGAATGATCGTTTTGTCAATACATATTATTATTTTGAATGTGGTAGCGTAGATTTTCGTCTATATATTGATACCGTTGTCAAGACAAGCCCGAGTGATTGAATACAAGTACTCAACAATTCTCAAATTACAACTATAAATAAATAACAGTAGAATGAAACTCGTAATTTAATGCAATTTGATATTATTTACGAGACAGTCCAATCAATTCAAGAAACTACAAGTCAAATGAAAAATAACAGTGAGATGCATTAGAATCATAACCAAGACAATACGTAACAAGTTACTAGAAAATCCATTGGAATAAAAATGATAAAACATCAATACTTGATACTACTGGTAATTAAAGATTATTTTAGCATCGTGTGCCACCGACTGGTAACAGGTTACAAACATTACATATACTGTTAAGTAAATTATTCTATATATACTTCACTTATTTAAAAAGCACCTGTTAAAGGTTAAAAATTTTCAAAATATTATAATGTTTAGGCGTCAAATTTTAGTATTTTTGTAAATTGAGGTGTTTTTACAATAAACAATATACGATTAATGGTTGATAGTTAATGTAGTTCTTTTTGTGAGTCTTGACTGACAGATCTTCATAATTTTAGAAGATAAAAAACTAATGCGTTTCAAGTCAACAGATCTTTGACTAGGCATCAAGGCAAACATTGATCATCGTATAGTGTGACACAAAACAATATCTCAGCGTTACTATCAATTGAATATAGACAGCTAATAAGTTGTTATTCAATGATGAAAACGTTTTTAGATTTTAATTGAAACAACCTTAGAGACCTGCTTACATATTTTCAGAAAAGAAAACCATGTTACCAGCACTAAATTTAGTTTTTCGATACAGTAAAATACTAGTTGAAGAGTGTCCTGAAATATTTCGAGATCTACAAAGCGTTGGAGTTTACAGGTACAATTTTGACTTAACAATCAATACGCAAAGTTGTGTATTAACTAAAAGATACAACTAACCGAAAACTTTACCCCAATTGATATTACCCGTAAATAAGATACCGGCCGATACTTATTTTTGTTTGACTATAATCAATTCAATTTTTTCACAGATGGTGTCGATTTTCTTGTCGTAGATTTTGTAAACATCATCACCAGCTTTGCAGTGCCAGAAAATGGTTTTACCTTTCAAAGCTAACAAGTATTGATCATCCTTGTGAACAATGGTGAATCCTTTGGAATACAAGGCATCTTTTTGAACAGATTCGTCGAATTGGAATTGATGGTTGGCGACAATTTCACCAATTCTTTTCTTTTCATCTTTCAACACAGTGTTGTGCAAAGTAAAGAAGTCAACGTCATCTGAACAATCAATTGTACAGTAGTCACTGAATGTGTTTGTATCAAGACCTCTTTTGGTGTAATCGTCATCACAATCTGAAGTGGATTCAGAATCGGATTCTCCGAAAGTGACAGTTGAGTCACAGTTATCGCAAGTGACAGTCTTACTGCAGTCACCGCCGTGTTCCAATTGACCATCATCGAGTTCGAAAACCAAATCGTAAACGTTGTTCTTGTTATTGTAACCAAGTTCCTTAACAGCTAAAGCAAATTGAAAAGGGACAGAAGTTAAACCATCGTCATTATCAGTTCTGACATAACCTGCATTGACAACGGAAGCGACTAAAGTTAATAAAGCAATTGAAAATCTCATTGAAACTAATGATGAAAAATAATTCCTAGAAGTCCAAACCTATTTATACAATTCGGATGCCCAGTCTGTGCCGTCTTTGGTGTGTTGTTTATTTTTATGTGTATACTGCTGGGTTGGCTTAGTTCATTTTGCTGCAAAAAGAATTTTTGTGGTTGCAAAAATCGCTGCAGGAAACAATAATGGAAAATAAGCCTTGAATTATACATACACAGTAATAGTACCGTGAATTGAGTGTTTATTTGATAGGTTTGACCAAATTTTTATCCTGTATCAAGTTGTGTGTTTTTAATATACGACAATGGTCTGGTGACTGCTGCATAGCCTGAAAAACAAGTGTAATACATGACTGGAAGTAAGATTCGCAAATACATATAACATGAGGCTAATTAGTATATTGAGTTACAGGTAAATTCGTATTAGCAATTCTTTGAGACTAATGACAAGGTTCAAATGCTATTTTTTTAATGTTGATTGGTTTTTGGCAATAATTTGCAAATATGTGAATTCTACATTTTTTTGCCGTATAAAAACCATATGAGCTACATGGTTTCTACAAAAAAACTAAAACCTTCATTCGTTGATTCTCTGTTTGTAGATTTTGGTTTGTTCAATCTAAATTGGTGAGTTTGATGGTGTACTACATTTAATTCTTTTTCATTGTTGATGTAACGGTATGATACCCATATCTCTATTAGGGTACGTAGTTCTGTTTAATTGTCCAAATCTATTCGTTAATGCAACATATTAGTTACCAATCACAGCCTGTGCAGTTAAACCTCACCCAGACCTGACAATTGATTAAATTCTATATACTTAACTATGTTTTATCAAAAATAAATACGACAACTTTTAAAATGTCGTTTGTAAAGGAATCCTAGCTCTAACGTTGACGCCAAAAAGAAAGCTAATCCTCATGCTGATATTTTAAAAATGACGATTTGTGAAGGGGGAGTGAAAGATCAAAATTTTATATTCATGCTTAGCTATTCCTTAACAATTTTCGGATAGAATTAATATCGATAATCAAATTGTTTTTCTATAGAAAGTCCTAAAGTAGTAAAGAGTAAGTCGGGAGAATCAATCGGCACATAGTTGTGACCGTTATGTGACGATGAAATACAAATATAAAGTCTACTACTAATTATCCAAACAAATCCAAAGTTTAAGAGAATTGAAAATAAGAAAACCCAAGGATACAGAGCTTGAAGGTATACTCCCTCGAATATTGAACGTCTTAAAAAACTGTCTCGACCCGAAAATTAACTTCTTTATAATTCTCCAGCTATATATTTCAAGTTATTGACTGGGATTGGTCGTTTCAACTGTGGAGCTTTGGAATCGTTCAATTCACACTGTTCACTCATATCCGTTTAGTAATCGTCCAGGTTACATGATAACATACCAAATCCAACCTTCGTATCATCTTCACGAATTGAATCAAAAGGTACTATGATGTCTTGAAATTGATAGTTAGATTGTATTAAATAAGACTGTTCTTGAATTGTAATTTCCAGTTGTGTCCTGCAGCAAAGAATTAAATGAAAGAGGATATTGCGATAAGCATGAAGCAGTTTAAATTGCATCTAGACCAACCTTCTGTGAGGGGTTTTTATCCAATGCCTAATTTATAAACTAGAGACTTAAATTGTGACTTATACAATGTTTGGGATTGTAAATGAACTTGTTTCAAATATGCCACAAGAGCTAGAAAATCATTAAAATCAGATCACAACAATTAAGAATTGAGTGACCAAAGTTGCAGAAAATTTTGAACACATTATAAAAATCAGCAATTTAATGAGCAATAATATATCTGTTTTATATATTTATTGATTATAACTTTATATCTTTCAAGATGGAGCCTTCATTATACATATCCTCAATTTGCTGTTTGAAAAAAGCTCTAGCAAATGGTCTTTTCAATTTGGATGTAGGTGTGATGACATTTCTCTCCAAAGTCAAGGGTTCAACTTCAAAATACACATTTTGAATTTTTTCAAATCCATTCAATTTCTTGCCCAACTTTTCATTGAAGTTCAACAAAATACGTGTTTTGATTTCTCTCTGATTGATATACGCCAAAATTTCTTCATTTGACAGTAATCCTTCGACTTTATCACCGCCCAACGATTTGACAAACTTCTTGATATGATTAGGATCAATACCGACAATACCAACAAGGTAGGATTGGGTGAAGTCTCCGTGAGCGTAGATCTGGGTGATTATTGAATTAGTGGTGAGGTACAAGTTTTCAATCTTCTCAGGGGTGACGTATTCTCCTTGAGCCAATTTGTAGAAGTTTTTAACACGATCGATGACTTTGAAAGTACCGTTTTTGTTGAAATGGACAACATCACCAGTTGAGAACCACCCATCATTTGAAATCGATTTATCTGTTTCCTCTTGATTCTTGTAATAATGGGTGAACATCTGGTACCCTCTCAATTGTAATTCACCTTTATCACCATCTTCTTGATTGAGCTTGTAGTTCATTTCTGGCAACTCTCTAATTCTAGCTTCACAAGTAGGTCCAATTGGTCCATCAGACCCAACTTGTTCGTTCCCAATAGCCATGATTAAACCTGCAAATGATTCACTAGATCCATATCCAGAACCAAAACTGACATTGAATGCTTTTTGAATGAACTGCACTGTTTCGGGCGACGTAGGACCTCCACCGGTAAAACTTCTTTCCAAGTCGTCGAAACCGAATTGGGCTCTCAATTTTTTGGTCACAGCGTCGGGAAATTCAAAATTTGGATCGTTTGATTGTGGGATTGCCGATTTGATGAGTTGTTCAATTCTTGAAAAAATTCTTGGAACGCAAGCAAAGAAGTTTGGTTTGAATAGTTTGAGATCTTGGAATAAAGTTAATGGTGTGCCACCGATTCTAGGTAATCCAACACAACCACCCATTGATATGGTTGTAACTGTCATTTGTCTTTCGAATATGTGAGCTAATGGTAAGAAAGCAAATTCTTTTTGATTCTTATGATGGGGAATCATTGCCAAATCACAAGTTATGGCAGCAACAACTGTTTTATGTAAAAGGACAACTCCTTTTGGATTGGCACCTGTAGTACCAGAAGTGAAGGTGATTGTGTAAACGGTCTCTGAACTTGGTTCTGTGTAATCTTTAGGAAAGATTTCTCCCACTTTTTCCACCTGGTTGAAATCATAAAGTTTGATGTGCTGTTCATCAGCAGCGTCAATTAATTCTTGATCTTTCTTTGTCAATGGATCAATTGAGACTATCAAAATCAAACTTTCCAATTGTTTAAAATTCGATTTTTTCAATTCAATCAAATTACGGATTTTATCTCTTGAGCAAATGACTACTGGAGATTGGGTAGTTTCCAATATGAAATTCGAAGTGTTTACTCCTAATGTATCGTACAACGCAGTTGAAGTGATTGAATACGAAGAACATGCTAAATCGGAAATAATCCATTCAGGTCTGTTCCCAGAATAAAATGTCACAATAAAAGACAAATTATCTTTATCATAATTTTTAAAATCCTTGGTATGGTTTTTAATCTTTTGGTGTGATTCCAACGACTGATTCAAGTATGGATTAGATTCTAATAAAAAGAACAATCCTGAACCCAAATGATCTTTTCTCTGATTGACCTGTTTGTAACTAATATGATTATATCTTTCCAAGTTTGAGCTGTTTTCGTAATCATATTCATGATATGCCAAACATGGTTCATTGGTGTACCTTTTGGCACAACTCTCAAATACTTTATGAAAAGTGTCAATATCTTTAGTAACCTTGTATTTCAATCCGTTTGGTAACGCAACGTTTCTATAAATCTCAGAAAACCCTGGTTCGGCAGTTCCTGGGATTTTTATTGATTTCGAAACCAACTCCGCTGGGAATGGTAATAAATGGTTGAATAAAGTCTCGTCCGGTAATTCATTCAAGTTCTCAAATATGTAATCCTTGTCATCTGAAGCATAGATGGAATCACTTTCAGTGATTGAAGGTAATTGCACAACCATAGTTGAGGTAAGAAAATAGATTGGTGGAAATTGGAAAATATATATAGTGTGGGGTCGATCAACTACTGCTCGGTAGCGCCAGCTTCGGATGTCGGTACAAGAAAAAAACAAACGGGTCTATAAGATTTATATCTAAATCCGTTGTCGTGTGTTTAGCGCGATTTCTGAATAGGGATTACTGTATAAATTGTAAAGACTCATCAATACTCGTTACGTCGATTTGGTTCCAGCTCTTGTAAATCTCGGCAATTTGAGAGTAGTCCCGGATATAGCTAAAGTGTGGATTTGTCCCTTGTTTGGTGGGGAAACTAAAATCATCAACTTCTAAGCCTTTGTTAAATTGCAAACTAGTACAATTTTCAATAATCACCTGATCATTGTTAACCTTGGTTATTATGAATAGACAATGCACACAATTGTGTATACGTATTTGCTCACTATTGTCAATCCATAGTATACAGTTGGATAGGTTAAAGACCATGATTGACCCATCTACGCTGATTTTGAACAAGGTGTTGCTTGCATTGTCAATGCTCAATGCATTTGATTCAATGTTGACTTTGCATTGTGAAAGATTGGCCAAAGACACATGGCTCTGCTGTAGATTAATTTCTTTTTGATTGAAGCTTGTATTTACTTTAACATTTTCCACATGTAGGACTTGTCCTTTATTGTAGCCACTAGGCGGTATAGGTTCACCTTTGAACTCGAATCTTTTCAAATTTAACAAATTCTGTTTCTTTTCAACTATTCGATACAACTTTTCAAGTTTTTCATTATTCAATTTCTGTATATAATTCGGTGCTTGCGAATTTAATCGTACTCCCGTCAATTCGTGCTGCAAAAGTTTCAACTCTTCTATGGTATCACACCGTACAATGTCATTACTTAATTTCACTAGTTCTTGATTACTCATTAGAAATTCGATTTGTTCTCCGCTACCAAATACTGTGGATAATAACGAAATAATACTTATAATAAATAAGAATAATAATAATAATAATCAATGATCAATAAGGATATGAAGAATTGATTCAAATAATATAAATAGAGATCGAAATAGCTAGTTTCAATAAATCAGGATATTATATTATAAACATGGCTACACCAGCAAATAATGCTCCTCCTACTGAAGAAAATAAAGCTACAACTACACAAGTTCAACAAAGACTTATACATTTTATCTACACATTATTACCCTTTGTAATTCTTGTTCTGCCTACTAATTGATCAGCAATGTCTCTAATTTCACTCCAAAATACCTTTTTAGGCATTCTTCTTCCTAATTCAGTCTCAAAGTCATACAATTGTCTGATCGATGTGAAACGCAAATGTGATGATTTGACTCCCAAAACAACGGCCGTTTTTACAAGCTCTTTGTTGTCACGTGGAAAATCTAGCGAGTACCTATAGTCTTTAAGTAAATCGCTATTATCCTCAATGAATTGCACTGCCTTTATGGCAAATCTATTAGCTCTTGTTCTATCTATTGGAGATGGCAACCCACCCTGTTGTACATGTCCAGGAATAGCTGTTTTGGTATCGAATTCCAATTTACTCTCTTCATTTATTATGTCAGCCAACACCTGTGGTGTCAAAACTTTAGATGCATTTGTTGATTTTATGATCAATTTTCCGGCTTTTGTCATTCCTTGTTCAATTGCAAAAGATTCTCGAAGTGAGTTTATATCCATTGTCAATTGTTCTAATAATATACCTTCTTCTGGGACATATGAAGCCTGAGCACCACTTATTAACGAAGCAAATGTTGCAATGTAACCGGAATTACCACCTTGGACTTCAATAACAAATGCTCTGCCTCTGGTAGCTGATGCTGATTGTTTGACGATGTCACAATATTCCATCAAAGAATTCAAACAAGTGTCTGAACCTAATGAATATTCAGTGCCTGGAACATTGTTACTGATTGTTGCCGGAATTAAAACCATGGGAATTCTAAAAGCTGGATACATGGATCTTGATTTCTCTAGTTGGTCCAATGAAACAAATGCTTCGAAACCACCAACAATTATCAACCCATCAAATTGATATTTTTCAAAATAGTGTGCAATCATTCCAATATCAGTTTCACTTGGAGTTTGTCTATTTGTACCAATTTCAGACCCTCCAACAGAGTTCCAGCCTTCAATATCAATCCATTCAATTGATTTAATGGATTCGTGTCTGGCCAAACCCGCAAAACCATTATGTATAGCATACGGTGTATGGCCCTGAGACATACAATAAGTCGCCATTGCGTAAACTGCTGAGTTCATCCCTCCTGCAGGAGCACCAATGTTTATAATTGCAATTTTTTTACGTTTCTCAACTGGTAATGCTGGCTTATCATGACATGCAGAATTCATAGCCATAAAATTTGATAAATGTTCTTTAAATTCAGAGTCTCTTAATGACATTGCCTTTTCGAAATCTTGTTCTTCGATTGCTTTAGCAACTGATTGTGTAATTTCAACAGCTTCCACTAATGGTTTTCGCACAATTTTATTTTCTTCTATAGCAATCAAAGGACTTGGTGTATCGGATGTCAATTCCAAAACAGCTTTAACCGCTTCAACTCCCTGTAAGGTTGCTAATCCTCTATCAAAAGCTACAGCTGTACCACCTCTTTGAACGTGACCCAAGGTAGTGATTCTAGTGTCTAAACCTAATCTTTCAACTAAAACGTCTTTAACATTTTTACTCGATATTGGTTTCAAATCAGATGTTATAGCACCTTCAGCAACTATAACTATAGTTTTTCTTTTCCCCTTTGAACGATGCTTCCCCACAATAGTACACATTTGATCTTGCCAATCTTTTGAACTGGATGGTTTTTCAGGTATTAATATGTAATCAGCACTGGTAGCTATACCTGCAATTAAAGCTAACCAACCACAATGTCTTCCCATGACTTCAACGATGAATGCTCTACTATGAGAATTTGCAGTGGCATCAATATAATCAATGGCTCTACAAATTCTATCCAAAGCAGAATAACAACCAATGGTTGAATCGGTAGTTGCCATATCATTATCGATGGAACCAACCATACCACATATGTACAAATGTTTGAACTTTTCATAAATTTCATTGCTGATTTCTTTTTTCTCTTTTAATTCTTTGATGAGTGAAGGCCATTCTTTTCTGAATAAATCAGCTCCAGTCAAGGACCCATCACCTCCACAGACAATCAACCCATCAATTCCTGCTTCGATTAAATTTTTACAAGCCTGTAATCTACCCCATCTTTCTCTGAACTCCATACATCTGGCAGTCCCTATGTTTGTACCTCCTTCGGATAAGTACCCTCTAACATCTTGCCATTTCATTTGTTTGATATATTGAGGGCCACCTTTGACTAAACCCTCGTAACCTTCTTTGATAGCATAAGCTTTACAACCTCTATAAATTGCAGCTCTAACAACTGCCCTTACAGCTGCATTCATACCAGGAGCATCTCCACCGGAAGTCATTACCCCAATATTTCTTGCAGGTGATTTTTTGAAATCATCAATATTAATTTGAGAATCAGATTTAGACATGAGGGTAGTTGAAATTCCTCCTTTTTGATTTGCTTTTTGTAAAGGAGGAACTAAAGTCAAAGGTTCAGCACTAGCAGTAAAACCAATGATATAGCCTAAAGGATCCAAAGCGTATACTTCATTTGGATACAATTCATTAGGAGTGATTTGTAAAATATATTTGAATTCAGTTAAATTTTCAATCAAGTTTATTAAATTGTCAACTTTTATAACAAAAGAAGAATCAATTGACCTCCAGTCGATAGAATTTAATTTTGTTATCATGTATTCTCTTTTCGATGAGATGTTTGACGGTGGTAAACCGGAATTAGAGTCTAGTTTGATCTTAACAACCAATTTATTGTTATCATTAGATAGATAAGTGGTGTCATCAGTTTCTGAGTGGATGGACAAACCAAGGATGTTTGTGTAAAAGTTGATTGCTTGGCTCAACAAGTCAGTGGAGTGGGCAGTTAACGCCAAAGTTGAGGTACCATTGACTATAGATATCATTGAATTTGTTGGTGATAATCAATGGAAAGTGTATAAATATATATTATGGCAACCACCTGATGGGTTAAATCGAATGGAAGAGAGAAAAAATTGATAATGTAAGCAAAGAGTGGAAAATCACAAAACTCGGAGTATTGTAATCCAACACCAAAATCAGATGACATCATCGAAACACAACCAAACATCTGAAACCAACCTCCTTCCTTCCCTCACCAACTCTCCATCGTCTCTCCATCGTCTCTCCATCGTCTCTCCATCGTCTCTCCATCGTCTCGCATGGGTGAAACATCATGAATGATGCGTTGTGTAGACAACCACCATCATTAAAGAGCTATAAATACCTCCAAACAATTTGCTTCACATCCAGCACTTTTTCCAGTATGCCAAAGATACCCTGGGTGTTTCCCTGTGATCATTGCGGTAAGTATTATCCAGATGAAGAGATTGATAGCCATCAAGACAGTTGTGATAAAAAGAGGTGATTAGCTGTGTGTACGTTATAATAAATACATTCAATGACTGTTTGATATGGGGATTTGAAATCAAACACACCAACAAATTTTCTTTATAAATAATGACATTCTTTTCATAAGCTTTCTCTTTAATGTTGTCCTCTCTCCAGGTTTACTTGATTACTCTTTCCATATGGTTAGCCATCACAATTCTGGTGATATTCGTAACCAAATGCCTACAAACATTGAAGCAGGACTCTCAGAGACAAGACTCATTCAGTCAAAGTACATTCAAACACCAATTTCTAAAAAGATTTGATTTTCATCACAGTGATGAATTTTACTAGCATTGGAATCAGAAAAATAATCTTGAAAAAAAAAATCAATACCAATATCATCAAAAACACATCATGGCCACCAACACTCCAATCACTACTAAAGTCACGTCTACAGATGTCAACGGTTTATCTTTGATTGCTGCTCACTCTCATATTTCAGGCTTGGGTTTAGATGATAACTTGCAGCCTGAAGAAAACTCCCAAGGCATGGTTGGTCAATTGAAAGCAAGAAAAGCTGCTGGTGTGATATTGAAAATGGTCCAAGCTGGTAAAATTGCAGGAAGAGCGGTTCTAATTGCCGGTCCTCCTTCTACTGGAAAAACGGCCATTGCAATGGGTTTGTCTCAAAGTTTGGGCGAAGAAGTTCCATTCACTGCCATTGCAGCTTCTGAAATTTATTCTTTGGAATTATCAAAAACAGAAGCGTTAATCCAAGCTTTTAGAAAATCAATTGGTATCAAAATCAAAGAAGAAACTGAAATTATTGAAGGAGAGGTTGTTGAAATTCAAATCGACAGATCAATAACTGGTGGTCATAAGCAAGGTAAATTGACTATAAAAACTACCGATATGGAAACTATTTATGAATTGGGTAACAAAATGATTGAAGGATTGACCAAAGAAAAAGTATTAGCAGGTGATGTCATATCTATTGATAAAGCAAGTGGTAAAATTACAAAATTGGGTAAATCATTCACTAGAGCTAGAGATTACGATGCAATGGGTCCAGAAACTAAATTTGTTCAATGTCCAGAAGGCGAATTACAAAAAAGAAAAGAAGTTGTTCACACAGTCTCTCTACATGAAATTGATGTTATAAATTCAAGACAACAAGGTTTTTTAGCATTATTCAGTGGTGATACCGGTGAAATCAGACCTGAGGTTAGGGATCAAATCAATACTAAAGTTGCAGAATGGAAAGAAGAAGGTAAAGCTGAAATCGTACCTGGAGTCTTATTTATCGACGAAGTTCATATGTTAGATATTGAATGTTTCTCATTTATCAATAGAGCTTTGGAAGATGATTTTTCTCCAATTGTCATCATGGCGACAAATAGAGGTATATCGAAAACTAGAGGTACTACATACAAATCTCCTCATGGTATGCCAATGGATTTGTTAGACAGATCAATTATTATCCATACAACAAATTATTCTGGTGATGAAATAAGAACGATATTATCAATAAGATCGAACGAAGAAGAGGTAGAATTAACTGGCGATGCATTGGCTTTGTTAACTAAAATTGGTCAAGAAACAAGTTTGAGGTATGCATCTAATTTAATTGCAGTATCTCAACAAATATCCTTAAAGAAAAGAAGCAATCAAGTCGAATTACAAGATATTAAAAGAGCTTATATGTTATTTTTGGATAGTGATAGATCTGTACAACATGTTGAAGAGAACAAGTCTCAATATATTGATGATTCAGGTAATGTTACAATTGGCAAACCAGATGATGATAAAATGGAAACGGATTAAAAATGTATAGTTTAACCACTACCTTTTGTATTTAATATTAAAGCAATAATCATACCATACAACCCTAAAACTTCTGCGAAAATCAATATCAACACAATACCAACAAATAATCTAGGTTGATGCATGAATTGTCTGACCCCTTCATCTCCAACTATTCCAATTGCATAACCAGATGCTAAACAAGCAAACCCAACGGCCAAACCACATGATAAATGCATAAATCCATTGAATAACGAGTAACGATCGGTTGGAGATAACCCACCCGCTATCAACACGCTGACAACTAATCCATAAACTGATAATATACCCGACATGACGACTGGGATTAATGATTTCATGATTAATTCTGGCTTGAAAGTACCAATACCAGCAATACCAATACCGGATTTGGCAGTACCGATGGCAGCTCCAGCACAGGATAAGATCATGGCAGCAGCACAGCCCCCAAAACCTAAGAATGGGGCAAACCCTGGGTAATATTCATCACCTAATGCCTCTGACATGATAATGAAGATTATAGAGATATCGTCGATAGAAAAAATCGATATTTGTTGCTCGTCGCACGCACTGATTTTCCAAACCAAAACATGAATTATGATGGTTTGACATTGAATTCCCAAGATTTCAAGTACTTATTCGACGACTTATTCAAGTCGTTGATCACAAAGTTGAACATTCATTTGCCTACGAATAACAACTCCGATCCGTTTAAAAATAAGGTGGCTATTTTGTTGGAGGAGTTTTTGATATCTACTTTTGAAAATCTATCTAATTCGGTGGTGATACAAGATTATCCAAACAAGGCGTCCATACGAGAGTTGCTTTCATTAAACAACGTTGAAAACTACGAAGAATTTGATGTAAATAAGAATAAAAATCTACGAGATATCTTGTATAATTATGAACAAGAAATTATAGAGTTGACTAAATTGAGAAAAGAATTACCGTTGCAGGCAACAGAAGCGTATAAAGAGCTAATACTAAATGTCGACAAGGAAGTCACCGAGGCCATACAAGAAACCGATAATGTTAAAGACAACGATGATGAACAATTCAATGTTTTACATTTGGATTACGATGAGTTTGATGATAAATATAAGAAGTACTTGACGAATTTGAATCAAGCCAAGGAAATACTACCGAGGTTGAAATCAGAATTCGATAAATACAACACCACAATTGAGATCCTAGAGGATATATACCATCAGCAATAAACTACGTAGCAAAATATACACAAATGGTAGCCCCAGAAATGACTTTTATCAACAGTAAATGAATTTACGACCTCCATCATTTTTTGAACGGTATCAGTTATGCCGTACAGATAACGGGTATTATTCCAATTTTAATGTTACTGTAGAATACCCAGAATTTACCAAGAACCAGTTGTCTCAAGCTCTACAAGAAATTATTAAAGCTCATCCGATATTAAGCTGCAATTTCTATCAAACTGGGTCAGATAAGGACGATTATCGAAATTATGTGGTAAAGCCATTTGAATTACGCTTTGACGATGTGGTTGAGTTTACTGATTACAAGATTGACGGAGATTATTTCAAGTTTCTTAACTCGGTATATTTTGAATTGAATGTGGATAAACCATTGTGGAAATTGTTCATCAATGGTAATTACATAACAATATGTTGTAACCACACTTTCTTAGATGGAAACAGTGGAGTGGCTTTCCACAAACAGTTGGCTTCAAAGTTCAAGGACGGAGAGTTTGTTGAAATATTGAGTAACCCAAATGATATCAAATCTTTACCAACTCCAATTGATGAAGCCACAGATTTGTACAAACCGTCAATAATTTTTAAACTCATTGAGCTCGGAAAACACTTTTTATTCTCCAAGCCTGATGCATTTAAAAATAACCCGATTTCAGTAGCACAACCTGTGAATTACAGAATAATCAAGTTTACAAATGAAGAGTTGAACAAGATGTTATTCACGTGTAAATCTCAGTCTACTAAATTTACATCATACTTTTTGGCCTGTGCTGTGGAAGTTTTTAGAAGCAAATTCAAAAATGAGTCCGTGAGCATAGCCATTCCATTGAACGGTAGAAGATATCAAGACTTGGACATGTTTCAAATATGTACTGCTTCATCAGACATGATCGTAGATCCTAGCGTCAAAGATGTTGCTAAATACATCACCCAGCAATTGACCACAGATTTAGAAACTAGAAAACCGTTCTATACCGTTGGGTTATTGAAATTGGTCAACATATCAAACTTGTTAAAAGACAAAATAGGCTCTTACAACAGAGCTACCATGGAGTGTTCCAATGTTGGAAAAGTTGATTTCAAAAATGCATGGTTCAGCCAAGACAATGGGTTCTCTTCCCATTTGCAATTCAACCTTATAACGTCAAACTCAGGGTTAACCATTGTTCTCGGTGTACTAGACGAGTTAGAAAGTATAACAGACGAGTTTGTAGAGAAATTGAAAACTAGACTTCTTAGTTAGATGCTACCAGTTTGTTTTTTTGTTTACGATTATACCCGATTTGGCAATATAATAACAATAAATAAACATCAAATTATAATTGAATCTATCCACATCTTATTCTTTCCAATGCCGATTGGTGACATTACTGCTCAGTACTTGAACTCCCTAGAGAATGACAATGGGTTTTCAATTTCTCCAACAAAACAGAAGTACAATAATAGTGATTTGGATGAGCTAGCACGTCAATTGAACATTACACCAAATAAACCATTAACGATCAATAACAATGTCACCAATTTAATAAGGACCAAATTCGAATCTCCATCTGCAACCGTATCATCTTTTAAATCATCGCCAAAATCATCGACTGGGAGTAATAAGAAGTTAGATTTTTCAACCAATGATGAAACTCCGAGCTGGGCCAATCGAAATTATAAAGAGCTACTCAATAAGTCACCAGCAAAGACTCCTTTGAAGCAATTGAAACTACCTTTGAACGACACTTCCAAGCCTTATTTATCGTCTCCAAGTAACAGCGCATCTAAAGACTCCCCTGGTTATGAATACTTGTGTAGGATTGAAGCTATCAAAAATTGGTTACAAGAGATTTTAAATGAAGAGATTAAACAGACGTCAGCGGAATTGATATCCTATATTCGAAACGGTATTTACTTGGCTAAATTATCCAATGTAGTTTTACCAACACAAAAAGCAGTGTTTATGAATGACAGATTGCAATTCAAACATACAGAGAACATTAATAGGTTTTTCCAATTGTTTGATTATTTAAACATGCCGGAATTATTTAAATTTGAGCTAACTGATTTATACGACGCCAAAAACGTACCAAAGATTTGGTTTTGTCTTCACGCATTGAGTTATATCTTGAACAAGTCTGATTCTAGAAAATATCCCAAGATGTTAAATTTAGTAGGCAAGATGAATTTTAAGGATGAAGAGATTAGAACTGCAAACAGGGCGTTGGTTGGGTCTCCATTGCCTAATTTTTCAAGTGCCGATTCCAATGACGAATTGAATTCTAATTACATGAATAATGTAACTTCACCGATGAAAAACCTACCAAACACAAACACAACAAAGACTCCAACAAGGCCAAAAACACTCGAGCCTTTGACTGTTTCACCAGTAAAATCAAAAACTATGGATAATCCATTTATGGAATCTAAAGCTTCAGTTGAAACAGCCAAATTTGAAATCAAATCACCAACTGTATCTTCAACTTTTCATAATCCGGAATTGGAAAGTCATGTTGTGAATATCATAAAATTGCAATCATTGGCCAGAGGGGTCAATTGTAGATATTCAATGTTTGTGAAGAAGATTTTAATCAAGTCTTATCAAGAAGAGTTTAATCATTTTTTTTCAATCATCAGGGGTAATTTAATAAGGTCAAAAACAGTGCACAAGCATAGGAATGAATTGAGATTGTACGATTATGAAATTGTTGAGTTACAGTCATTGATAAGGCGAAAGTTAAGTAATGGAAAATTACCAACTGACTTTGAATTTAAAGATCAAGAGATAAACAGCTTGCAGAATGTGATTAGGGGTAAATTGATCAGAGATAAAAATGATCATATAAAACAAGGTTTGGCAAATGCAAAAACTTTTATTATTGAGTTTCAATCAATGTCTAGGATGAAATTGGTTTATAAAAAAATCAATGCTTTAATTTCACATAAGGACGAGATATTGCCCAGTATCATTGAATTACAGTCCATTGCGAGAAGCAAATTATACGAAAAATTCTCAGCTACTAAATACATTGACGAAGATAAGGTAGTTACGTTGCAATCGGTTATAAGAAGGAATTTTGCAATTGAAGAAATCAACGCAAAACATTTGAAAATACGATCATATAAAAGAAATTTTATTGAGTTACAAAGTATCGCAAGAGGTGGGATTTCCAGAACTCAATTATGCAACAATGTTTTAATCAATTTGATATATGAAGATGAGATGTTGAATGAATTATTTGCAAAAGTGAGAGGAAACCAAGTGAGAAAGAATTTGAATAGTAGCAAAAATGACGTTGAAAAAGTTACTCATAGTATTTTGTCAATTCAATCTTTAATCAGAGGTGTTCTTTGTAGGTTTCACAAAGAAATTGTTCTTGATGATTTATATGAACAAGTAGACCCGGTTATTCAATTACAAAGTGTTATCAGAGGACACGTAGTCAGATTCAAGCAACACGAGTACAAGCAATATTACCTTACAAATATAGACAAGGTTGTCAAAGCGCAATCAGTTCTCAAAAGATTCTTTATCCAAGCTGCATATAAATCGTTGACAAAAAATAAGAATCCAAGCTTGACTGTGATTAGAAAATTTGCGTACTTATTATCCAACAATGAGAACGATTTTGAAAAAGAAATGGAATTGAGTAAATTCAGAGACTTAATTATTGAAAAATCCAAAAACAACGAAGAATTGGAGAATCAAATTGAACAATTGGATATAAAGTTGAGTTTGTTAGATAAAAACAAAATCACTGTTGAAGAGTTTGTCAAACCAAAGAAAATCAAAACAAACACAAACACGAATGATGTTAAAGTTTTTGACAGATTGAACAAATCAGCTAGGGCTAGGGTGGAATTATACCAAACTGTGTTTTACCATTTACAAACCAAACCAATCTATTTCAAACGATTATTTCAATCATTTGATTATTCAATCAAGGAGTCACAACTGGGGAAAGATTTATTCCAATGCGTAAATTCCTTATTCTCAATTCAAAACGGTTCTATAATTACTCATTCTAGAGAAGAGTATTTTTTCACAAAGTTCTTGTTTGAGTTGATGCAACTTGACATTGAAAGTTCGAAAAACCTTAGCGATTTGACTAAAATACAACGTACATTTTGGATTGATTACATGAATCATTTCAACAATCACACTTTTCAAAGACAGCATTTGAAGAAACTTGTCGGGAGATTTGTTTCTAGTATTATTGACGATGAGAATTTAGATTTCGAAAGTGATCCAACCGTTATCAACATAAACACAATCAACAGAGAAATCAGAATACACGGCAGTTCAACAGGAGATAAGAATTTGTCACCACAACAAGCTATACAAATTCCAGAAGTGTCGAACAAGTTTGTCAACAACTTGATGTCATTAAGAGAGAGAACCAACGATTTGATCTACATCTTACAAAAAGCGCATATCCCAGTGCATGTGAAATTGATTTGTAAAAAGGGATATGATTTATCAACAGAATATTATCCGGATAAGTCACAACAACAGCATCTAGCTGTAGCAGGAGTGATATTCATCAAACATTACATCAACTCGATTTTCAACGTACCTGAGAATTACGGCTATTCAACACGGGATGAGAAATGTAGGGACAATTTAAAACATGTTGCTAGAGTCATGTTGCAGGTGTTTTCGATGAAACCGTTCAATGACAATTTCTTAAAACCACTTAATGATTTCATCTCATCTTCACATGAGATTATTTGGAAATTCATCCTGGAATTGATAAACATCAAGGATATTGAAACCGTGTATGATTTGAACGATTATGATGATATTTTGAATCACGAAAGACCCAAATTATCGATGAAGATGAATTTGATGATCCATTTGGAAAAAATTTGTCAAACTAATGCCGATGTAATTGCACCCAATCACCATGATCCTTTGAATAAGCTATTACAGGATTTAGAGAATCTAAACACCTCGCCGCAAGATTTCATAAACTTGACTGATTTATCACAAATAACATTGAGTTTGAACCCCCAGACAAACGAAGACGACCTACACGAATCAAAGAATAAATCATTATTCACCACTGCTAAAAGATGTTTACTTTATATAATCCGTGTCCAAGAAGGCGACGAATTGTTGGAATTGTTGATATCTGGGATCAAACCTGAACACGAAGAGAAATTCAAACAGATCATTTCATCCGAGAACGAGGAGAATCAAGAACGCAAACCGTACTATAAACAATCCATCGGTGATTTAACCAAGATATCCTACCATGAATTGAAAAAGATTTGTTTGGAGAATTTGTTGAAGTTGGAGTCCATGGGCGAATTGACCAGGAAGAACTCGTTCCAGGAACTACTTAACCAGATTGCAATTGATATAAGAACAAAAGATAGTCAACGGATGACTCGAACGCAAGGGTTGAAGAATTACAACACTGTGATTAAAAAGTTGAGTGACAAACAATTGTTCCTCAAGAAACAATTGGCGGAGTACAACAAACACATTGATTTAGTGTTGAACGAACTAATCAAGAAACCAAAAGATAAGCGAATTTTCTTCAACATTATCCCTGTGTTCTCGAAACAGTATTTTTACCATCGAGAACTACGCAAACGCAACAGGTTGCCCAAGTTTGGCTCGTACAAGTACACGTCAAAAAAGCTCGTTGACGCAAAAGTGTTGCTTGACTTCAGCTTCCCACACGCGCTCAACTCGTCCAAGTTGGAGTTCATGTTGTCGTGTCACCAGGTGGGCAACTTCACCATCGAGGTTGCCAATAATTCAGTGAACGTGCCTGGCGCGTCCACGACAATCTCAGTTGACGAATTGTTGGACCTCCAGTACGAGAACAAGAAGAAGTTGGTGTTGTTTGATGGCATGGCGACGTTTGATTCGGAGAACTTCATGGCGTTCATATTCAAAAAGTTTTACGACATAAAGAACTAGATAAATATACATAGTAGTATCACCGCTGATTTTCTATACACGTAGTCTACTACTTCTGGCTGTAGTACTTGCAGATATCATATGGTCAGAATTAGCTCTGAGATAATTTGCTTTCTGTTTGTACAAGTTTGAATGAGAGGCGGGAAACCACAGTTTCATTCCATCTCTAGACTCACCCACTGCTCGCCCTCGACAAGGTAATTTTTTAAAAAATGTGCAGATAATTTTTATTTGGCATTTGTATTTGAACAGAAAGCAAGTTGGAATACGACGTGCGGCTTGTTTTGTAGCAGGTTATTCTCTACCCATGATAAAAGATCTATCAGTAGCAAACCTGTCTTATATGGAACCACAAATGGGCATTTCCTTGATGCTCTTGCTGGTGATTCCCACACTCAAAAAGGTTTTGCAATTATTGTTTGATGTCTTGATCAGAGTATAGAGTTTCCAAATCAACATTGTTTGCTGGCTGTACTTAGACCTGTAAAATACAATGATACATAACTACAAAGTTTCTATATTCAAACAATTCTACAAAACTAATACAATGAGTTTTACTTTTATTTATGGAGTAATTCCTCGATTTTGGTTTCCAAACTACGCAAGCGGGTGTCTTTTTCAAGACCAGCCTCGGTCAATTTCGTAACTTGAGTTTCTAATTGTGAGACCAATGTGGATAACTTGTGGATGGTTGAGACCAATGTTGGTTTAGGAGTGGTTTCGTCCTTTGGCTGAGTTTCTGCTGTATAACTGGAGTCAGAAACAGTTTTCTTTGGCTGTTCCTTTGGTTGTTCCTTTGGTTCTTCCTTTGGTTCTTCCTTTGGTTCTTCCTTTGGTTCTTCCTTTGGTTCTTCCTTTGGTTCTTCCTTTGGTTCTTCCTTTGGTTCTTCCTTTGGTTCTTCCTTTGGTTCTTCCTTTGGTTCTTCCTTTGGTTCTTCCTTCTTTGGCTCTTCCTTCTTTGGCTCTTCCTTCTTTGGCTCTTCCTTCTTTGGCTCTTCCTTCTTTGGCTCTTCCTTCTTTGGCTCTACTTCCTCCTTGGGGGTTGCAAA
This sequence comes from Insectozyma chauliodis, assembly GCA_030557115.1. Taxonomy (NCBI): domain Eukaryota; kingdom Fungi; phylum Ascomycota; class Pichiomycetes; order Serinales; family Debaryomycetaceae; genus Insectozyma; species Insectozyma chauliodis. The sequence continues at coordinate 283,365 of JAKTVI010000012.1, read as the reverse complement.
TTCTTTCACATCAGATTTCTTGACTTCTTCCCATTCATCTTTATCATCTTGATGGTCTTCTTCGTCATCAGATTGATCATTGACCTTGTCCAATAAATTTCCAACTTCATTTGAAGATTTCAACAAGTCATCTACATTCTGGCCTGGAGTGCCTGATTTAGACTCCTTCTTGACTTCTTTAACACCATCAACTTGACTCTTTTCATCATTTTTACTCTTTTCATCAACCTTTTTCTTTTCCTCAACTTTATTCTCCTCGACTTTTTTCTTCTCTGCAGTTACATTTATAGCGGGTTTGCTTTCTTTGATTTCAGACTCTTTTCCATCATACACCGCTTCCATCGACATCAATAATGGTCCGTTGACTTCCTTTCCACCAAACCATTCTTCACCAGACAAAGCAGGGTTAGTTGATGGACAGTCTGGGTATATATCAGCTTGGAACAATTCGGATCTTCTAGGAACAATAAATGATATTGGTTCGATTGAATTATCCAATACTGTTTTGTAAGTCCTTGTGATTTCGTTTTCTTTCACATTGACACTATGTTTTGGAGCAATAGCAAACCCCCTTTGAGGATCTGTTGATGAGTATTGTGACAATTCATACAAATTATCATTCTCGTACTCATAATATCTAATATTCCCATCTCCTTTTCCTGCTATGTACAAGATTGAAGTCTCAGCGTCGAAATAAGGAATCAAGACACCAGAAGAAGCATCAACGACTAAAAATCCATCGATTGGACCTTTTTCAATTGACTCAATGTCCCAAATACCAATTTGTCGATCTGATAACCTTGAAAACCCAGTGGTGATAATCCTATTGGTGTTTCCTAACCAACAAACTCTAGATGGTTTTGCACCAGAATGACCTTGGCCTTCAGATACGATTTTGCCCAGTCTAATGTCCCAGATTCTCAATTTCTTATCTCTGGAACAAGTGGCCAATAAGGAACCGTTGTAATTGAAAGCAAAAGAAGTGACGAGGTCTTTGTGTTGTAATGTGATTTCGTCTTTTCCAGTTTTGGTGTTCCAGATCTTGACTGTGTAATCTAAGGAACTAGAAGCTAAAACATCTTCAGCACATGGATGATATTCTATTAATCCCACTTTTCTAGTGTGACCCGATAAAATAATCTTTGGATCCACGATATCTATAATTTCATCATTGTCGTCCAAGTATTTGTGGAAGGAGTAGTTTTCTGGAATGTTCCAGATCAAGATCTTTCCATCGTCAGAACAAGACGCAATTTCTTGTTTATTAAAAGGGTTAAAACTTGTATCCAAAACGGGGCCCTTGTGGCCTCTGAACAATGGCACTGTGTCGGGTGCTTTGCCCACTTCTTCAATGGGGATAACAGCAAACGCACCACCGCCAGAAGAATCCCAATTGACGGAGATGTACTTCCCGTTAGTCTGAATAATATTTGAATCCCATGCATTCTTAGTGATCTTTAAGTTTTCATAACAGTTTTCTTTCTTTGTGGGCTGGCCAAACACATGACGGTATTTGGATGCTCTGACGAATTTCCCACTCATTTTGTTGGAAAGACAGAAAAAAATATCACCAGAATTACCAATCATGTTTAGACAGCTAAGTACAAGGATCAGGTTGTACTCCACACACACCGACTACGAAACAAAAGTATCCAACATATTACAGTCGCTGTTGAACCCGAAATCATTGAAAGTAGAGGATGTAAGCGGTGGGTGTGGGTCGATGTTTGCCATATTCATCCAAAGCGAAAAATTCAACGGTATACCGATGATCAAACAACATAGAATAGTGAATGACATTTTAAAAGACGAGATAGTCAAATGGCACGGGTTACAATTAAAAACTAAAGGAACTTGAATGTATACATTTATTTATTTATTTATTCTACAACTTCTTCTTTTTCTTCAATAATTTCTTCTTTAATCTCTTCAATCTTGACTTCTTCAACCTTTTGTTCTCTATGAGAAGAGAATTTCGATCTGTATTGTCTCCATTCTTCCAATTGTTTTCTTCTGGCTAAGATAGCTTCTCTAACAGCAGCATCAGCTTCCATAGCATCAAATTCTTCAAATTGAGCCGAGTATTCTTTCAAGTTGCTTCTAACTTTCTTTTTATCTCCATTGGTTAACAATGAGTCTGGTCTAGGTCTCCAGATAAACTCTTTAAATTGATCAACCGAATCGTCTCTTAATAAATTTCCTGTGAATTCATATATTCTATATCCATTCTCTATGGCATGTAACCATGATGATGACCATGCAGCTAAGAATCTTCCAGATGGGTCCCATGATAAGTTGGTCATTCCACTGAATTTCTCAGTCTTGAGTAATTTGACATTTGCAGGGGAGTTTTTGTTCTTTTGTAATGCTTCGTCGTCGAATAAAAAGTCGTAGAATTCCAATTCACCAGAAGATCTCGATATGGTTGCAATCACAACGTATTTGCCCTTTGGAGACCAGAAAATTGTATTTGAATGTTTGTTTTCAATAGTTTTGAATGCTTTGAATTTACCAGTTGTTTTATTCCCCTTGACCTCTTTAGCATAGAATGTGATGCTATTCTTTGGTATTGCAGGGTTGGGAGTACCATCGTCCAATCTACTTATAGTCACGAATTTCTCACTGTTTGGTTCAAATGCAAAATTAATCACAACTTCCTTAAGCTCGATTTTCTCAACTGGGATATCCTTTTCGCTAATCTTGAAGAATTCAAGGTTTGAAAAAATGGTTTTTCCCGACTTGGTGTGTCGGTCGACTTTGACACATAACAATTTGCCTTGGTCTTGCCAATGCATTTTACAATCACTGACTTGGAACAAATTGACAGTTCTTAAGATTTCTTTACTTGGAATCTGCATCAATGCAACTCTAGCTGTTTGATTGGTGCTTTCGGGTGTCCAATACGATAAAACATGAGCTCCAGTATCACCTTTGTAATTGTGTAATGGTACACCACTTGGCGCCCATTCGAAATCTTGTATACCTTCAATCTTGATCAATTTCTTATCTAATAATTGGAAAGATGGGGTTTCGTAAATGGCCAACGCATCTGGTCCTTGTCTGGCACAATACTTATCGTCAAAAGACCATTTGACCAATGGCCATGGCATTTCTTTTTGGTTCTCCAAATGTGGTGGTAATGCAAATGTTCTCACTGGTTCACCTGAATTCATATCCCAAATGACCAATTTATGACCTTCGCTTTCAGGACCAAATGGAAATTGAGCTCTTTCTTGTGTTGAATTAGGTAATGTGATTGCAACTGGAGATAATGTGACCATGTATTTTTCATTTGGAGAAAAATCAATCAACCTCACTTGATTATGGAAAAATCTCTTTACACTTTTAAAATCAGAACCTCCCCAAGATTGAACACCTTGTGGATGGATTGAAAATAAATATGTACCTTTTGGAGAAAACTTGGCATATTTAGATGTGAAACCTTTTCTTGCTGGAATCACAGGTTCTGGCTCATTAGACTTTTTGTTCCAGTAAACACCAACATTTTCATTGAAATGTAAAACAACTTGGTCTCTACCTTGTTCATCTTGTAACCAATTATTGAGGTATCCCAAACTTTCAAATGGTTCGATTTCGGGTTCTTTAAACTCTTGATCTTGTGGTAAGTTTTCAATATCAGATAATTTGTTTACTAACAATCTATGATTTTGATCCAATTTTTTACCATTCAATTTTTTAATAGCCAAATCGGCCCCTTCGTTGGTTTTGAACTGGATGAATAAGTACCCTTTTGATTTGCCCTTTTCAAGTGGCATGAAAATCCCTTCGTCTCCATCGACTATCTCACCAACACTACTGAATAATTTTCTTAAAACTTTGGTCAACATGGGAACTTTGGCTTCGGTTGTGATTGGTGCATTATCCACAATGACATAATTATCGAAACTTATGTCAAAGTTGAACTTTGATTCTAAGTCTGAGAAATCGATATCGTCCAATTGAACCTCTTTCTCCAACTGTAAATATTCTTCTTCTTCTGGTGACATGATGATTGAAAAATATAGTGAAAAATTAAAAAATAGAGATGAAAATTTTACATTTGTTCTACACACGTAAAAGTAGTCGCTACCAGTTTTATTTATTCAACCTAATAATCTCAAGCTCCAATTCTTTAAATCTCTTCTTCAGTTCTTTGTCTTCAATAATCCGTTTCTCTCTTTCAGCTTTCCATTTGTTTTTGAGATCGTTGAGTCTGAGTTTGCTAGTGGGTGAGTCTTGTAATAATTGCACCTCGTGGCTCAATTTCGATATCTGAGAATCTTTTTCATTTTCTTTTAGCAACGATTTGATATGGTTGTTGATTAAGATATCTGTTGCTCTTATGAAATATTCAAATATTGACTTATGCTTGTCTCGAATATAAGCCACGTTCTCTATTAGTTTCTCATCGGGTTCATTTATTTTTGATATTAATTTTTCATGTTTTAATTTTGGATCTCGTAATGAAGTATCGTCAGCTATTTTATTATATGAAATTATCAACTTATTAAACTCGGCAATGTCGAATAGTAATAAATCTTTGTATTGATATTCTAAAATTGATAGTTTTTTGAGAAATTCAGAATTAGATTTCATTTGAAGAATCTCATTTTCTTTTTTTAATTTATCATATGAATATGATAGTTGGATTCGTTCAGTATTGAATTTCCGCTGTTTCTCTAAAGACTGGTTTAATTCCGATTTGAGTCTGTCGCAGATATCCACCTGGTTTCGCAATTCAATTGATTTCTCGTGTAATTTATTCGACAATTGACTTATTTTGAGATTGCTCTGGTTTTCATGATTGGAATGACTTAATTTAGTCTGATTCAACTCTTGCAAGGTCTCAGCATACACATTTTGTAAATCATAATATTCTTGTTCAATTTGAGAATCTTTTTTATAATCAGTTTGATCTATTGTAGTCTTTAAACTATTAAACTTAGTGGATATGAGTTGAAAATTGTTTTTGATTTTCAAACATTCATCAATCTGTTCATTCAATTGAGTTTCTAGATCTACATTTTGTATTTGTTGTTGATTGATTTTATCTTCCATTGCTTTAACTAATTCATCTACATCATATGAGTCAATTTCTGAAGCTGGCGGAGTAGGCAACACTTCTCTGGTTAAGAATTCCAATTTCAACACTCGAAGTTTAACTTCAATATCTGAATCTAAACTTTCAGTTAAGACATTTGCTGAATTTCTCTTTGTATGTTTATCATTTATCAAAGCCTGCATAAAATCATTAACTGTGTCCTCGACATTCCTTATGTAACCAGTCAATTCATGTATGGTGGTTTCTTTTTCACTGATTTGATGTTCAAACCTTTCCAAATTCGAGTATAAATCTTTATTTAAATTATAAATTTCATCGTATTCTGCTTGTAAATTCTGCAATTCAACTTTTTGAGGTGATTGTTGTGGATTGTTTAAATATTCATCATAATCATTTATATCCAAGTTACATTTATCTACAATTTCACGTAAGAAATTCTTCAAACATTTATTCTCAACACTCAACTTTATAATTTCTTTATTCTGTTGTTCATTTCCAGGTTGTAAATCAGGTTTATTAAATAAAATCAGGTTCTTAGGGGTTGAGTAAGTGTTTGATCTGAATTTTCTCCATGGTGAGATATTCTTTGGTTCAGGATCAACTTTTAGATCATTCAATGTTTTCTGTAAGCTAGACACATTGTAATCCTGAGTCGAAATAAAAGGACTAGATTGAGTTATATCCAGCATATTTTGTTTAAAAACAATGTTGTTGTTTTCCGAACCAGAATCAGAGAGGGATTCATGTTTCAAACTATCACTGGAATCAAATACATCTGACATTAAATGTTTCAAAATTCAAATGTTTACATAATTTCTTACACTAGTTTTGTTTTTTTTATTTTTTTTTATTTATAATTCTCGCGTATTTGCATTCTACACATCTAACTCATTTCAGTATCTTCCTCTTCCTCTTCTTCTTCTTCTTCTTCTTCTTCCTCGGCAAACTGTTTGGCTTCAGCTAATAATTCTTCTGGTATCAACTCATGTAAACCCTTGGTGAATTCTTTACTACACCATGATATTTCTAATTCATAATCTTTGTCTTTATTGTCCTCATGTGCTAATGCAATAATCTTTGCCGCATGTTTAACAGCATCTTTTATATTCAACTCTTCAAAGTTTAACTTTTCCAATTCCGATTTCGCTGTTTGTCTTCCCTTACCCGTGGCAGCTCCACTATAACCCCAACACGTACCACTTGGTTCAATCATGTATAAATGAGATCCATTGTCATCAACACCTCCAACTATAGATACTATACCAAAAGGTCTAACTGAGTTGTAACAGGTGTAATTTTGAACGTATAACCCAATTCTATCCATCAAGTTAGGCACTGGAATGGGGATCTTGAATATTGACTTGAATGATTGAGATTCGTCTCTACATCTGTTAACAAAGTGTCTACCATCGGGTAATAATCCAGAATAGACAACACCAATGTGTCTGTCGACAGTTTGGATTCTCTTGTTCTTGCCTGGAACTAATAATTTTGAATTTATTATCTTCTCACAGGCCAACACTATACCATCTTTACATTTGATACCTATTGAAGTTCCACCATTTTCCACTGCCTTCATTGCGTATTCAACTTGAAAGTTTCTTCCATCTGGGGAAAACACACTATTTGACAAATCATATCCTGTTCCAATTGAAGTCTAGGGAATGTTAGTAATGGATCTATGGGAGTATAATTCTCGTACATACCATAATATTGCCACTTTTTGTTGAAAATAATTTGGTGCGAAATTTGTTTTAAATCAATGGTAGTACATCTCAAATGGCCCGTATTGGGAGTACTCATACCAACAGCAATAATATTTATACTATCATATGGATCACATTACTTTATACTACAATATCATCTCCTGGTGAGTCAACAAATATGGTACCAATTTTACGTTACTATGATTTGGCTATCGTATATTTTAGCCATTTTCAAATCACCAGGTCAATCTCCCAAGGAGTATAAACCGAAAAAAGGTGAATGGGTGAGGTATTGTAAGAAATGTCAAAAATATAAACCTCCGAGGACACATCATTGTAAAGTATGTAATCAATGTGTTATGTATATGGACCATCATTGTCCTTGGACTTTAAATTGCGTGGGGATGGAGAATTTACCCAATTTCATGAGATTTTTGGGTTGGGTGATTTGGAGTACTGGTTATTTGTTAGTTCAATTGGGTAAACGTATTTTCGCATACTACCAACAGCTGGATCTTCCAATTTATTTGGTGAGAAAGTCTGAAATGGTTGCAGTTATAGTATTCACTCCTATAACTCTATTTGTCTTATTGTCAATTTCATTGTTGTTTATCAGATGTTTTATAAACATTTGTAAAGGAATGACACAGATAGAAGTATGGGAATGGGAAAGAATCGAGTCTCAATTCCATTCACAAAGACTATGGTTACAAATTAGAGATAATTATAAGAAATTGCATGGTAAGGAACTACCCCAATTAACAACATGGACAAATCAAACAAATACAAAGGAAAGCGAGGACAATGTTCCAGAGAATTTCACAATTGATGATATAATATTTCCTTATGATTTGGGACTTTGGGGGAATATTGTTGCTGCATTGAATTACCCTTGGTTTTGGTTGTGGCCATTTTCAAAACCAAAATCAGATGGAGTAGACCCAAAAGTATCAGAATACGTTGAAGATGATCAATTAAATCTACCTTGGCCACCAGATGGAGGTAGAAACCAGGATTATGTCATTACAGCTTTAACAGACAAGGAGCTTAAAAAGATTAAAAATTATAAAGTACTTAAACAAAAGTTGGACCCAAAATCGAATCTAAAACGAACCGAATGGACAAACGATTTTGGCGAGAGTTTGAATGATTTCGGAGTCGATGTTGGCGACAGTGACGACGATGAATTAATTTGTACAGAGAAATAAGTATAGAGAATCAAGTAAAGTGTACTCCTTGTATATAAGTCAAGAAAATTGTTTGGTTGGTAATATCACGTGGTCTCTCCTAATAAATGACGTTCGGAAAAAAATTAATTAATACGGGGTTCGATCTAATTAAGTAACCACACTTTTTTCTATTTTATATATAAAGTGCCAATTTTCACTCGAATTTCTTTCTTCAATCAACGCCAAATGTCGGAACAAAAAACTTTAAGATTGGGTAGTACTGCCCCAGATTTCCAAGCTGAAACCAGCAATGGTCCAATTTCATTCCATGAATACATTGGAGACTCATGGGCCATTTTATTTTCCCATCCAGACGATTACACTCCTGTTTGTACCACTGAATTGGGTGCATTTGCTAAATTAGAACCCGAATTCACCAAAAGAGATGTCAAATTGATTGGTTTGAGTGCCAACAGTACTGAATCCCACAAGGGTTGGATTAAAGATATAGATGAAGTCACTGGTTCAAAATTGTCTTTCCCAATTGTTGCTGATCCAGAGAGAAAAGTTGCTACTTTATACGATATGATTGATTACCAAGATGCTAGTAACGTTGATGACAAGGGTTTACAACTCACAATCAGATCAGTTTTTATTATTGATCCAAAAAAGAAGATTAGACTTTCAATTTCTTATCCATCCAATGTTGGTAGAAACTCTGCTGAAATACTCAGAGTCATTGATGCTCTTAGAGTCTCAGATGCTAAAAGAGTTGCTTTACCAATTAACTGGATACCTGGTGATGATGTTATTATTCACCCATCAGTTTCAAATGAAGAAGCAAAGACTTTGTTTCCAAAATTCAGAATTATCAAACCATATTTGAGATTGACTCCATTGGAATCAAAAACTGAATAAATATGATTTTTATAGTTGAATGTATATTTTAGTATTGTATTTGCTGCAAATTTGCAACACTCGCGCGTAGAAAATTAGGAAAGTATAATCTACGGACAAATTATATTTAAAGTTTGAAATGGAGTTATAAGATTTCAAGTTGATTTAATGAATGCTTTCTGTTTTAAACCACTAGTAGTGATAAGTTTCATAACTTTGAAATTAAGTAGAATAGTAAATTTCAACAGATAAAAGCAAGCTTGTCTTTGCACTAAAAAGGACAAATTTCGTTCTTTCAAAGAGATATATAATAAATGAGTTCCAGTGCTACAAAGTACAACATTAAGTAAGCATCAGCCATACTATTAGCATATGTATTGACTCCAAGGTATGATTTGTTAAATATACAAAAACTTTACTCTTGAATATTTACTAGCTGTTGGATGCGTCTCTATTCAAGTAATATACGCGACAATCTACTATTTCGTTAATACTACTGATAATATGAGCAGTGGTCAAAACAATAAAATACATGTTCCTAGTGAAGTTCATGACAGTGTGTAATTACAACTCTATATTAAAAAAAATGTATGAGAATTCTATAATGTCTTTCATATTCTAATAACGTATTTATATTTCAACGGCTGATATTACCTTATATACTACAAAAATATTGACCTTGTTTTCATAATTCCATTTTCAGATTGAGTGAATGGTTTGTTTTTTGTTAATTCACTGTTTTGCTCTATTGAAGCAGAATTAAAACCTCAATTAGGGTTGCAAAATTGTTAGACGCGCGCAAAGGAAAATTGATAAAATTGCCAGCGCCTGGCTCAAACTTACCAATGGAGCCATTTCCTCGCATTATCTCATTTCATCATCGTTCATCATATAACTTGTATCGCATTCGTCCTCTTCATCGTTCATTCCAAAGTAATTTTCATGCTCTTGTTGAAACTGCTGCTGAGGTTGAGGTTGGTTGTAACCTTCAATCACATACAGCTCTGTCTCATCACTAGGGTCATATTGTATCTGATCATCTCTAATATGATTTGACCTCGTTATTGACATTGGTGTGTCTGGCGTGTATTGATATATCTGATCGAATTTATCCAGATACACTGCTTTGTTGAAGTCATCAAAGGAGTAGTCTTCAAACTTGGTCAACATCTCTCCAGTTATAGGGTCTTTGGTCTGTCTTAGAGATCCCCAGGGGGTAATCTTAATAGTTCCACCTTCTGGATGAGTGAATTGAGGCCATTCCGTGGACAGGTCAATTTCATCTTTGATTAGATTTCGTTTCACCATTGAATCTTGCAGTATTGTGCAATCTTGTTGGAAGTGTTTTCTTTTTGTGGTTGGAGGTGGAGTTATATCAGGATTGAATGAAGCCCATGGGAGAACAGGGAGGGTTGAAAAGTTATAATGGTTGTAAAAAAAAAAAAAAAAAAAAAAAAAAAAAAAAAAAAAAACAAAAAGTGGTAAAAGAAATTCAACTGTAGTAGAAGAAGAAAAACGCCAACTGAAATAATAAAATATTCAGCCAGTTCCAGGCGTCTCTCTCTACACTGCGTTGTCCGCTTTGGTGGTACCATCTCCAGTACCATCTCCACCTCCATCTCCATCTCCATCACAGCTCCATTGCAGTTCAGAATCTTAACCACTGAGGTACTGGTCACGTGATATAAACAAAGCATTTAACATCACCGTCCATCTCTACTACTACTACTACTACTACTACTACTACTACTACTACTATCAATCTCTACAGTGTTGTTGCTGTTGGTGTAGAATTCTTCTTTTTTTTTCTGGTCGTGCACTACCTTTCTCCCACTCAGCCTAAACCAATGAGACACAATTATTTACACATTACCAGATTTCTGTCTCCTGTATAGTAGACGAAAAAATATACTACCTGCTACTACTACTACTACTATATCACCTCAAATGTTAAGGAAGATCAACCTCAAACCATTGGTCAGATGTCGAACATACGCCACCAGTCTACCAGAATCTTCTAAAGATATCCACCAACCAAACTTAAATCCCCTCGGAAGAAACCCTTCCAAAGAAACACCCAAAGGTAACATATTCCAACCATCTACATTCACCGAAATCTTGGATGTCACCAATATGAATTGGGACAGATCAGATGCTCCTGAAAAAGTAGACAAACAAAACACAAAAATCAGACATTTCACAATAAATTTCGGTCCTCAACATCCAGCAGCCCATGGTGTCTTGAGATTGATTTTAGAATTACACGGGGAAGAAATTGTCCGTAGTGATCCTCATGTAGGTTTATTACATAGAGGAACTGAGAAATTGATTGAATCCAAAACTTATATGCAAGCATTGCCATATTTCGATAGATTGGATTATGTTTCAATGATGACTAATGAACAAGTGTTTGCATTGGGGGTTGAGAAATTATTAAATGTCGAAGTACCACTCAGAGCTAAATACATTCGAACTTTATTTGGAGAAATAACAAGAGTATTGAACCACTGTATGTCTGTTTTGACCCACATTATGGATGTCGGAGGTTTAACTCCGTTTTTATGGGGGTTTGAAGAAAGAGAAAAGTTGATGGAGTTTTACGAAAGAGTCAGTGGGGCAAGATTGCACTCTGCTTACGTCAGACCAGGTGGGGTGAGTCAAGATTTACCTGCTGGGTTATTGGATGACATATACATGTGGGCGACCCAATTTGGTGACAGAATCGATGAAGTTGAAGAATTATGTACTGATAATAGAATCTGGAAAGAAAGAACGGTTGGTGTTGGTATAGTCAGTGCTGAAGATGCTCTCAATTATTCATTAAGTGGTGTCATGTTGAGAGGTTCGGGTATACCATTTGATGTTAGAAAATCACAACCTTACGACGCTTACGACCTTGTGGATTTCGATGTTGCTGTTGGTTTATATGGTGATTGTTATGATAGGTATTTGATCAGAATGGCTGAATTCAGACAATCCTTAAGAATCATATTTCAATGTATCAATGATATGCCTCAAGGTCCTGTTAAAGTTGAAGATTTCAAAATAAGTCCCCCAAGTAGATCAATGATGAAAGAAGATATGGAAGCTTTGATTCATCACTTTTTGTTGTTCACAAAGGGATATTCAGTACCTCCTGGTGAAACTTATACTGCTATCGAAGCCCCAAAAGGTGAAATGGCTGTATATGTCGTTAGTGATGGCAGTGAAAGACCTTATAGATGTAAAATCAGAGCACCTGGTTTTGCCCATCTTGGAGCTTTCGACCACGTTTCCAGGGGTAATTTATTAGCCGATGCCGTCGCAATCATTGGTACTATGGATTTGGTGTTTGGAGAAGTTGACAGATAATTTTATTGCATTTATATATCTTTTCATTCTAATAATTTATATAAAAGATATAACGAAAAACTACCACTGGTGAATAATACCATTTTTTTCAACATGGAGGAGCCATCAGCAGTTTGGTTTTGTGGTTTCTGATACATTTGTGATCTAAAACTGGCTGCACCTTGATAATTGACAGATTGACCGTATTTCAACCCTTCCTTCGGGGTTTGAAACCCGTTTATATGTCTTAGTAAATGTTGAGTGATGATTTCCTCACTAACGTCTTCTCCACTTGATTTCTTAAGTTGTAGTAGCAACTCCTTCTTGGTGGCTGCGTCCAAATGTTTATCAATCAAACGTTGCTCAAACTTTAAATTCCGATTTAGGTGTTTATCGTAATCGAAATGTGGCACGTCGTACCTATCACCATGGTTTTTATGTTTCCCAGAAAATTGAGATGCACTCTCGGTGTATCCATTGTACCGTACATTATGCTTGGTCCGATTCAATCCCGAGGAAGAATATGATTGATTTTGTTGCTTTTTGGAATAATATTTACTTTCCCCATAATATTTATTGTCCATGTTCCGTTTTAAATCTTTGAATTTTAAATCGTATTGTCGTTTCTTCTTGACGTCTTTCAACGTGTCGTAAGCATTGACCATTTCGACATACTTATGATTATTCGATTGTTTCTCTTCATCCGATAAATGTTGATTCAAATCTGGATGATACTGTTTGGATAACTTTTTGAATTGTAGTTTGATTTCTTTGATGGAAGCGTTTTGGTTCAACTGTAGTAGCTGATAATAATTCTGAGACGTTGTTGATGATGATGAATTGTGTCGTATGAAACTACGTTTAAACATGGAACCGATAAAAAAAACAATCGGTTATTAGGGTGAATATCTAAATCGCTTTGACATATGATACGTAGAGATGATGATGATCAACACTTCAACTACAACTACATTCCTAGTACCAACAACTCGGCTTCTACAATTATCAACGCTGTTGTTCCGTTGTCTATGGCTTGAGAATTTTGCTGTTTTCCTCTCTCTCTCTCTCACTCACTCACACACTTTTCTTTTTCTGGTTATTTCTTTTCCTATTTCTACACAAATAAATTTAAAAACTATCAACATATTTATACCCTCAACCACATTAACCAAATTCACATTTAATGAGTTCCAAGTCTGCTGCTGCCATTTTACAACGACAATTCAAAGACTTAACCGACCCAAAGAAAGCCATCCCGTCTTTCCACATTGAATTAGATGACGATAACATCTTTTTATGGAATATTGGAGTCATGGTTTTAAACCCAGACTCCTTATACCATGGAGGTTATTTCAAAGGACAGATGAGATTCCCTCAAGACTTTCCTTTCAGTCCTCCTAGCTTTAGGTTCACTCCAAGTATATATCACCCAAATGTTTATAGAGATGGAAGATTGTGCATATCCATTCTACACCAGGGTGGCGATCCTACTAATGACGAGCCGGAACTGGAGACCTGGTCGCCTGCTCAAACCGTCGAAAGTGTGTTGATTTCAATCATTTCCTTGTTGGATGACCCAAATGGCAACTCTCCAGCAAACATTGATGCATCAGTCGAATTTAGAAAAAATTTTGAAGAATACAAAAAGAAAGTTCTGAAGGAGGTGGAAAGAAGCAAGAAAGACATACCTGAGGATTTCATAATGCCTGAAAGTTCGTTGAATGCGTATTCAAATTCAAATTCAAATTTACAAACAAAATTAGACGAACCGGTTGATGAAGATTTCTGGTATGAAAGTGAAGAAGAGGAGAGTTTTGACGAAGAGAGTTTGATGGATGATATTGATGATCATGATGAAGACGACGAAGAAGAGGAAGAAGAAGGCGACGAAGATATGGTTGGAAAATAAGCTGTCAATTATAATATATATATAATTACTCATCATAACCTTGCAACCCCTGAGCTAATGCGTTTGTAATCAGGTCGATCTTCAACTTTGCTAGACTGTCATTGTCAAAATTGTAGAATATAATCACGTAAAATTGGTTAATCTCTTGGATAATGCTCTTGATGTTGAATTGTTTGAATCTTATGATATTCCAATCTAGCTGATTCAAATTCTGATACGTGAGTAAAGACAAGATCTTGAAGTTTATATCTGAATCATTAGAAAGAGTGATCAAAGGGTTACCATCTTTGGATAACAACGATATTGATGTTGGTTTGCTGTCGCTTGTGATTGGCTCCAACCCTCGTTGTAGGATGTTTGTGATTAGCTTTTGTTGTAACATGTAATTATATTTTTTTTCCAGTGCGAAAACAGAAAATCAAAAAATCTATATTTATGTCTCTCTATAATGTAAATAACCCGGTTCTTTTCTTACCAAATGGATACACCACTAACGCTGCTGCAAATAATCCTACTGAAATACCAATACTAACCTCTACCATTGTGGCACCAAAACTTAACGAACTGGTTTTATCGTTATCGTCGGTTGTTGTAGTTGTGGTTCCGTTTTTGGATGTGATTTGATCAGCTGTGGCTAAACCCGAAATCAAAGTGGATTTACTTGCTATACCACTGGGAACTTGAACGAAAATCGCTGGCAACATCGCACTGACCGCCATCCCTTTCCATATTCTTGAATACAAATTACCCAATATTCCAACTATAAAAGCACCAATACAAGCGGTGAATTCAGTCACTGATGAGAAATGTTTGCCAGCAAAATAAGTTCCAACATACCCAGTGCTTGCAATAATGATCATGACGGGGAGTTGTTGCCATCTGGCCTGGTTGATCAACCCCAAACTTAATGCAAACATGGGCACAAATAAAATTCTGAATTTATCATCCATTGAATGGCCTGCAGGACATGAATTATGAGATGTTGCTCCTTTGTCGACCCATCCATACAACGCTGCACCCAAAGTAATACCGAACCCCAAGAATAACGAGTATATGATGGCATAAAACATACGAACCGATCCTGCAACGAGGTTTCTCGATTGTAATTCCAAAGACCCACATAAAATGATATACCCTGGTAATATCAACGCTAGCGAGCCTTGTGTAATTGCTGAGAAACAAAACAAATTGCCGGATCGAATAGAACCAATTCCTCTACTGATGAAAGCAACAACAATGGCCGAACTAACTTCAAACACTGATGAATACAAATGCGACATGGAACTGACATAAAATTGTAAATATCCAACACATAATCCAACACCAAAGGATATAGGTAAATCGATCCATCCTCCATCAAATGCAAACGGTGTTACTGCTAAAGACCCTAACCCGTAGAAAAACACACATAACCATGGAGGATAAATGTTTTTACTTTTCAACAACTCGTCCAATTTCTTACTTGCATCTTCAACACCAATCAAATCATGGATGACAGCTTTATAAATCTTGTGTGTGTCTGCCAATTTCGATAAATTGAGTCCTTGGGCACACCTGACCAAATGAACTTCAGAAGTTCTTGTTGCTGCATCACCAAATGAAACCAACATACAACCGGGGAAATAAATAAACTGGCCATCGATTTCAAGCACTCTCGACGTCATTATCATATACTCTTCCAATCTGTGCGTGGGTGCTCCATACAACATCAAAGCCCTACACATATTCATGATAAACTTCTGACGCTGCAATATATCGGCAATGTGGACTGTTATCCTTAACCGTTCTGCCCTCCTCTTATTGTGCTTCAATTTCTTGAGATTGATGTCGGGAGCTTTCTTTTTCGGCATCTTGGGTTTGGCGTTTTGAAAATTGGGTAAATTGGAGCTGTCTTTGGCTGGAATCTTTTCATTTTCAAAATCAGAATCATCTGTAGACCCAGTAGCTTGGTGTTTAAATTTTTTAACCTTGTTAAACATTTTCCCTGGCATTTTCGTCGTGTTTTTAACTCCTGACTTGATTCTACCCCCCATGTCCATGGTGTAATTTGATTTCTTTTCATTTTCATTTTCTGAATCATATTCATCGTATGTGAAATTTGTAGATGTTCGACTTAATGAACCAGCAGATTTGGCTTCTTGAGGGTTTTGATATAATCGAAGTAAAGACGATAAAACACCTGCTTGCACTTGTTTAGGTGGTGCTATGTAGTCACCATCGACATCTTGTAAAAAGTCATTTGGAGCTTCAAAATGGTGATTTTTTATACTTTCATCATCGTCATCGTCAACCAAATTGTGATCACCCCTGATGAATAAATCTGGATTAGGCGCTAAAAATGGATTTTCCGTCGTTTCTTGGTGTCCTTTTCCAGATTCTTCAGTTTTCTTCATCTCATCTGTACTCATGTTTGGTGTGATATCGTTTGAATTCACTGCTGAACTAGATCTTGAATGTAAATCAGGGATATGCTGATGAATCAATTGTTTGGCTTCTTCACTTAAATCATCATATTTTAATGGTTGCATTTCAATACCATTACGATCATTTTCATTGTCTGCAAACCCTACTCTTTTCTCTTCGTCTTCTTCCCCTTCTTCATCAATGACTGATTTTCTAGATGCTCCAGGTGCTAATCCTCCTCCACTCAAACTACCAGTTTGACTGAAATTTAAAACTCTACCTAGGAAAGAATCACTATGAGATATATCTTGATTCATGTTATCAACTGGTGAGTGATCAGCCAAAGACATCTTCCTTAAGATACCTTTAAACCCTCCAGTTTCACTCCTTTTAGAATCGTCGGAAATATTGGTTGCTTGCTTACTAGGTAAATCCGAGGCATCGGTAGATTTTTTTGAGCTTGAAGTTTTGTTGGATTGCTTTCTAATCAACTCAGCTTCATCATCTGATGAGTCTGTTTGATAAAACTGAGGGTTTTGCTCCGGATCTATCTCTTCATAATCTTCACCAGATTCATCTTCTTCATCAGACAAATTCTGAGTCTGGATGTTATTTCCATTAAATGCAAATTGAGGCAAATGTTGCGAATTCAAATTACCTGTATTTGAAACCTCGCTTTCATCGTCAGTTGATTCATTCATGGAGTTCAAACTGTTACTAGCCACAGACTGTCTCGGGTCCCTGGGCTTATACGAATCGGCAAACCCTTGCTTTGTAGGCTTGATCTTTGCAGCTTTGACAAAGTTTGTGGTAGCTTTTTTGGCCAAGTTGGTAGATTCCGCTCTTTTGGTGTTGTGTTTACGGACCTGTTGTAAATTCAACTGTCTTTGAGGTAGTTGAATATGGAACCTGTGTTGATTGTCTTTGAACCCTTCATCGTCTGAAGACGAACTATCCACCATTGTTGAAGAAGAAGTGAAGTTTTTTGTTGTTTGAAATCGAAAGGAGGTTTGAATCAGAATAAAACTCAATTTACTTTTGTGTAGCTCTTTAAAAAAAATATGTCGTCATAGCAAAGACTTGATTACGTCAAAGACAATCAAAATTTGGCCCTGTCTAAATCTATTTTCCGCGGTGCGATTGATTCCACCTGGTACAAGCAATTGTCGCCTTAAACATCAGTAGTAGTCCTGTCTTTAGAATCTTTTTTATTGTCTCGATGGTTAACACACTTAGTAGATATTGACCATTCGATTGTATATGTTGTTACTTAGTACCTTATTTGGCGTACAAATTTATACAGATCAATTATGTAGTCAACTCCCACTCGAGATATTTGAAGCTATTCATTAATAACTTGAATTAATGGCTTGTAATGGATCGATATGGCTTAAAGATGCAAATCCGTTTGAAACGCGATTTACAGACCCACTAATTTAAATAGGAAAAAAGGACGAAATGATTGTCTATAAGATTAACCACCAATCAAATGGTTATCTGCAGAAATACTTGTAGGATGGCCAAGAAGTATTGAAATAGAGCCAAAAGATTGATTAACAATACTTGATGAATCTACTGTTTGATTTACAAAATCCATAAATATATTATGTACAATAAGCTTAGCATCAAGACAAGAACCAATGAAACGGTAGGCATGTTGAATCTTGATGACTTGCCAATTGCAAGTAGTTCAACATTTTAAATCAAGTTTTTCCTTATTTTTGTTCCTTCGTATCAAGGCTGATAAAACTATGTAAAACTTGATATCCGTACTGATTGTAATGTGCTACACAACTACCCTTCCATATACCTTCAATGTGTTCTACTTTGTAACCTTAATTCTTTAAATACCTTGATGTAAAAAAATACCACAAGATTCTCATGAGTTTCTGCTTCACGCTATGTCAATTTGGTTTACATATTTGAAACAAATGACAGTACACGAAGCATCACTGATAGTATTGGTGGCAGGTTTTCCCATATGTCAATTTGCGAAATTTACAATAATTACATCCTTTAGTTTTTCGAAAGAAAAGTTTAAGTGGTTTCTGTTGACTATTTATGCTTATTGAAAATACAAGCAGCTCAACAGTAGTGTCGTGAAAAAACATCACTGGATTTGAAATCAAATCTAAATTTACAATATATCGTCATTCAATTTCGAAAACGAAAATCAAGTATATTAACATCGCATAAACACTATACACTTTCTTCCCATTGAACACCGCACCATTCTTGCACATATGCAGCACCGTGATCGTCAAACTCCTCCTCTGGTATATAATCCTCTTCATCTGTATACACAATGATTGTACCCCAAGACATACCATTCAATATATCCTTGATCTCAACGTCTTTTTTGTTTAAACCTTCCAAGTCTATAATCAATTTAGGCATCAATTGCAACTCAAATCTCCTTTTTGATGATGGATTAAAGCCCGGTTTGGGTATGGTTTGAGATAACACTTTTTTCGCAACTTCATCCTTCCCATTGTACAACAATGGTTTCCCATCCAAATTGTAACGTAGAATCTGATTTGCATTATGGTTGACTGTGTTTGAAAATGTTTCAAAATATGTGTCTTCCAACATACTTGATATCTTGGATGTTTGCGGATCTAGTGAAGAAGAACCGGTAATCAGTTCATCATCATTATCTTGGTCTATCAAGTGTTTATATTTCTCCAATTCTTCATCGTTTTTGGATTTTTTGAATTTTTCAAAATCAACATAAACGAAATTACCATCATACTGTGGTAAATCGGAATCTAGTTTCTTTGCTACTTTTGGTTTGGTCACGTTTTTGCTAGCAACCGCCGCATATGTGTCTTTTTTCGTCTCTGTATTGAAAGAATTTTGGTCAAAAGGATTGGAATTACTTGCAAAAGGGTTTGACCCACTTTCATCTTTTTTGAATAGATTATTTAGCAAATCACTTTGAATCTTTGACTTATTTTCTAGTTTCAATTTTTCATCCAATTCCAATTGATTTTGATTGTTTATCTTGTCTACAACGTCTTGACTTTTGATGATCCCTCTTATAGCTTTAATACTGCCATTCTTTTTTGAACATGAGATTGTATTTTGACAACCAAAAATGTAAATCACTCTATCGTATAATTTGCCATCAATGGGTGCAAAAGCTTGTAGATATAATGCCATTTTCTGTTGACAATTATCACAAATGATCAACTTTTCTTTAGGTTTCGATTGCTCATGGAGCCACACAGGTTGTGAGCCAACAAATGTATCCTCAATAGTAGGGTCCTCATCAATTGGAGCATCTATGAATCCTAATAAAACCTTTGAATTTTTATCGAATATGTCTTCTTCTTCTTCTTCATCAGAAGAGTATTCATCGTGAGACGATGGCATTGGATCTTTAAAAAAAAAAAATCTTTAATATTCTCTATTTCACTATTTACAAGAATCTTTTATGCTCAACTTCTTCATACACTTGAATTATATCTCCCGGTTGGAAATCTGACCATTTGGTAAACATTATTCCACACTCATTCCCCTTTTTCGCTTCTGAAATGTCATCCTTGACATACTTCAATGATGATAAAGTACCTTTATAAACCTGCTCTTTTTTCCTCATCACTTTTATAGTTGAGTTTCTTTTAATCAAACCTGAGGAAACCTTACAGCCTGCAACTTTGACTTTCTGCTTTTGGACCGTGACTGTGAAAACATCCTTTATTTCTACTTCCCCGGTAGTTTTAACTTCTATTCTTGGTGTCAAGTGAGAACTCAAGTCGTCTGTGACTTCCTCGATCAATCTATAAATGATATTGTGCTCGACAATTTCAACTTTTTCTCTATCTGCTTTCATTTGAATGTTTTTGGGAGTTTTCGTATTGAAGCAGAATATTTTGGCGTCAAATGTCTTTGCTAAATCAACATCACCCTCGCTTGGTGATCCAGCCTCGTGACTAATAACAACCGATTTCACCTCTTCGTTACCTAAACCATCAATACTTTCTTTTATAGCTTCTGCAGACCCAAAAACGTCAGCTTTAATTATATAAGAACATTTTTTAGTCTTGTCTTGTTCTTCAATCTCCAACTCACTCGTGTCCAAACCTGCAGCTTTCAAGCTATTAATTTTCTCTTGCTTTTTAACGTTTTCCATCTCTTCTGCCCTTTGTTTATTAATGTCTTCGATATGTCTAATTGACTGTATTTCTTGATGTTTGGCAATCCTATAATCAATACATTTTTTCGCCTTTTGCTCGTTCATAGCTTGGATGATTTGCTCTCCACTTTCAGGCAAGTCTTTCCAACCAATAATTTGTACAGGGGTGGAAGGACCTGCTATTTTCACAGGCTTGTTAAACTCATCCTTCATTGCACGTATTTTACAATATGTCTTTCCTGCTACTATAAAGTCCCCTGCTTTCAATGAACCTCTACGCACTAAAACAGTGGCTACATTACCCATCCCCTTGACAACTTGAGACTCAATAACCCAACCTTCAGCAGCAACATTCTTTGTCTCAGCTTTGAATTCACTCAATTCACTCAAAGTGATCACTGCTTCTTCTAATTTATCCATGTTCAACCCTGTTTTACCTGAAACTTGTACTGTTTGAGTCTCACCACCGTAATCTTCAATTTCAACTCCTTGAGCACTCAAGTCGCTCAAAACTTTATCGACTTTTATACCGTACTTGTCACATTTATTTATGGCTACAATCATGGGCACGCCTGATTTCTTCGCATGCTTTATTGCTTCGATGGTCTGGGGCTTGACCGAGTCGTCTCCTGCAACCACCAAAATCACAATATCGGTGATGATCGCGCCTCGTTCTCTCATTTTCAAAAATGCTGCGTGGCCAGGGGTGTCCAAAAACGTGATCTTCTTGTGTGATTTCGGTGTCGTTACTGAAAACGCACCTATATGCTGGGTGATTCCGCCAAACTCTTTATCCACAATAGAACTATTTCGTAGATAATCCAATATAGTTGTTTTCCCATGGTCTACATGACCCATGATAGTGACCACCGGTGGACGTTCAAGCAATAGTTTCTCATTGACTTGACTGGGGAATAGATCGTCGTTTGAATTCTCAGTTGTATCAACCTCAATATCGTACTCGTCCGCCACTAAAGACGCAGTCTCTTTATCTAGCATGAAATTGTGTCTCACGTCTTCAAACCCCAAATTCAGCAACTTTTTGAATAAATCATTCAACGGCACTTGCATACTCGCAGCTAGATTGGATACTGATATGACTGGTGGAATATGAATTTTAATAATCTTTTTGTTCTTCGGTTTAGACTTGACCTTGGGTTTTGGTTTAGATATCACTTTTTGCCCTTTCTCGAGCTCTTTCCGTAACTGTTCAAACCGATTTTGCTTCACTTCCTTCACGTTGTGAGCCGATTTCTGCCTTATCGTTGGTTTTATATTCTCCTTGGGCTCATCCTTGGAATACTGTTGTGCAAATCTGTTAGCCTTTAGGCTGCTCGGCCTTAGACTGTTTATGAAGTCAGAGTACGACCGACGACACTGTTTAGTTAAAACACGATTCATCTAGGTTTCATAACTTTTTCAAAAACTTAATTTTTCCATTGCAACATTATTTATTTCGTTCCTATACATGGTAGCATCTATGTAGAATCCCCGTTGGAAGTAATATTTCCCAAGGACTTGTTTTCGTTTAGCGTGAGAATCAAATCATCAATATCTTTGAAATGCTTGTCATCGCAAGCAAAGTTCCGGTGTCTGTTGGTCACGATGTGGTCATCGAAATTTTCGTATTTCGTGTGGCAGTTCTCGCAATATCCCGGTTGGCAATCCTTTTTCACCGACTCAGACGTTGATTTCCGTTTCATGAATATTCGTCTTTTCAAGTTGTTTAGGTTTTTCGACGGAACTTGTGATACCTGTGGTCCTAGCCCGTTCCCAATCGTATTACTGTTCAAATTCGAGTCCATTGAAAGATTTTGGGCGTTGGAAGCACCGTTGTATCCCGAAGCCATGGCATCATTGACTTTTGACTGTATGCAAGAAGAGTTCCTAGCTAACGGCTGTCTAAACTCAAGACTCTCACCCAACTTCAAATTCCCCGTGGTATTAGTAGTACCTAAATCTTCCTCTATTTGATCTGTACTGGTGCTTGTTCCGTTAAAATCATGCTTCTGCAGCAAATGCACAATTTTATTACTAGCCAATCGCAATGCTTGTCGATGCGACTTTGTGGCTTCAAACTTCCTCAACCGTTTGGCTTTTTTCCTATCGGTGTTTTGGTCGACATTGTCATTGATAAATGGACATTTCCCATCTAAAGTGGGATTCAATACTGGATACTCGTTATCATTCCACTCCTTTATGGCTATGGGTCTAACCAATTGGTTCAAGTCATAAACGTAAATGTAGTTCTTTCCAAAATAATGTAGATCGTCACGCTTGGCCGTCGGATCTCGATCTGCCAATCCATAAATTTTCTCTTCTTTTAACAACTTCAATAAATTATTACTGTTTTCTGTTGCCGATTGTGAGTCAACTTGTTCGTCAATACCTGTTTGAATGTTGACGCCGAGATTCTTCAAAAACCTAAAAACTTTTTCGTAATTCCACACCTTTATCTTCAATTTGGAAACGTTTGAAAATATATCGTGGGTAGGATAGTCTGTTTTATCGTCAAATTGTCGTTTGGATATAATTACAGTAACATCACTGTTGAAAAAAGGGACGATTTTACACCCAATGAGTTTCAACAATTTTGCAGCCTTTTTGTATTCATTTATTTGCTTCTCTTGTACTCCTTCAAAATATATAACCGACTCTTTCATGATCTTTCTCCACGATTGCTGCCAATTATACAAGTCATCGCCTGAAAGTCTACCAAGTGTTTTCTCCTGTTTCTTTTTGTCCTTCACATTGTCTGAAATGTGTCGTTTACTTTCAGCTTTTAATTTGTGGAGACTGTGTTTGATCTCAGATTTGACAATAGACTTTTCTGGAACATTCTCTTTATCGAAATCTTTATCCAAATCTTTTTTAATATTTAAATTCTTCTGGTTGTCTTCTTTGTCTAATACGTTTTCTTTGTTCTTTTTTATATCTATGATTGATTTCTCAATTTCCGGTTCAGGCAACGGTAGTTTTAATTCGTTTTTAGTCTCAAGTTGTAAATCGAGTTTTGAATCTAGCTTGGTTTCTGGTTTTGTATCTAGCTTGGTTTCTGGTTTTGTATCTAACTTGGTTTCTGGTCTCGTATCTAGCTTGATTTCTGGTTTTGTATCTAGCTTGGTTTCTGGACTCGTATCTAGCTTGATTCCTGGTTTTGTATCTAGCCTATTCTCTAATTTAGTTTCTAATTTTGTTTTCTCTTCCTTTTCCTTTTGTAATTCTAGCAATCTTTTCTTGTACTCGTTATATTCACGAAATGGATCCTCAACATAAACTTTTTCACCCACTAGAATAACTTCATCTTCATCCTCTGCCCTTTTGTCCACGTTTTGTGAGATTTGCAAATTTTCTTTACACTGTCTATCACTATCTATTTGTTTGTTTTTAGGTGTTTGATGTTGAAATTGATATCTTTTATTAGGTGATGTTTTATTGCTATTGCTATATTTTCGTTTTCTTTTTGTTAATGATGTATTTAAGTTTGTTTCCAGCAAAGGCTGTCTAGGTCTGATTATAGGTCTATTTAGGGATGAAAAATTTCGCTTTAACAACAAGTCGGGACTATTATTATTTGAGCTTGTCACTGTTGAAATGTCGCTGTCATTTTTATAAGGTTTGATTGTTTGGTCTGGTATTAATGGCATGACAGCTTCCCACCTCGTAGCTGGTAACATCAAAAAGTAAATAATAAATTTGCTAGTTGTATTAACTACGCAAAACGCGAAAAAAAAAAAATCCTTCCAGTTACGATATTTGAGATTGCAACCAACAAAATAGTTTTGCAACTACACAAATTCTTCTTAACAATTCAAACTAATAATACCGGCTATCTACAGTTTTAACAAACTAATATATATATATTCTCTTATATATCTCACGAAAGGGCATAAATTTGTGGATATCATCATAAACAGCTAAACAAGTGCTAATAAGATTAACAATAATCTAGTTGGCAAATTCATGTTACCGTTTCCTTCAACTACCGCAGTTGGAGAGTAGACGGATATTGGTGATGTGTACGTAATTGTTGTAGATGGAACTATAATGGTCTTTGAACCTGTAAGAGTTGTAGTCTCATTGACTACTGCTTCTAATGTAATAGGAGGCTCATTTTCCTTAACGGCTTCTTCAGCTTCTTCTCTCAAATTGATATTGGACCAGTTAGACGCAAACTGGTCATTTTGAGCCGCACAGACAGATTGTCTGATCAATTGCATTTCAACTTGTTCCTGGTTAGGGTATTGTGAGCAGCTACCCATACAATTTGAATATACCGTGTAAAAAGAATCTGGCAATCCACAAGCACATTCCATATAAACTCCATATTGGTTTGGATTTGATGGAGATCCACCGCATGAACTAGATAACATGTTAACAGCTGAAGCACATGAACTACAGTCATCTTGTGTACTCCAAACCATTCCATCATCGTCTGCAGTCATAGATTCAACTCTATTTAGAAGCAAGATATCATCGGCTTGGAAAGATATTGTCAATTGGATAAAATAAAAACTAGCGAGTGCAATAAAAGAAAACATGTTGATTTCAAAATAAACCTATTCACGCCAAATATATATGTTTGAAATGTTGCATAAATTTACAACCAGATAATTAACCCCTGTAGTAGAGGTGCTCCAAATTAGGTTAGACTTCTACCAGAAAGAAATTTGTGTTTTCAATTAAAACAAATATATATTGCTAAGTTTATGCAGTCAATTGCATCTTTAAAACAGTCATATCAAGTATACTAACAAAAAAAAAAAAGAAACTAAATCAAACAAAAGCAAGAGCCAATAAAACTAATAAATCAGCTGAAAATTTTGATCCCGAACTAACTGGAACAATGGTAGGGCTTTCCACTGAAGTTGCCGGGGTTTCAGCAGGAACAGAAGCTGATGTGGCTGGCAAAGAAGATGCGGGAGGGACAACCGACGAAGGTTTCTCAGTTGGCAATTCAGTAGGAGTAGGTTTTTCAGTTGGCTTTTCAGTTGGCTTTTCAGTTGGCTTTTCAGTTGGCACTGGTTTTTCAGTTGGCACTGGCTTTTCAGTTGGCAATTCGGTTGGTGAAGGTTTTGGAGCTGGAGCCACAGATGAGGTTGGAGCTGGAGCCGGAGCTGGAGCCTCAGTGACAGTAGTTGGAACAGGCTTTTCAATTGTAGTTGGCAATGGCAATTCAACAGTAGTTTCAATTGTGGTTGTAATTGTCGTCTCAATAGTAGTTGGCAAGTGCTTCTCAACAGTAGTTTCGATAGTCGTAGGTACGGGTTTCTCAACTTCAATGGTAGTTGGAACTGGCTTTTCTATTGTGGTTTCAATTGTCGTCGTCAATGGTTTGATAATGGTAGTCACAACTGTAGTAGGAACAGCCTTTTCAACCGTTGTTTCAACTGGTTTTTTGGCCGGACTTGTTTCAATTGCTTCTTCGGTACTACTAGATTTTAATTTTTGAGTAGAACTTGGTTTTTCAGTCACTTTCTTACCAAAAGATAACTCTCTTACTGGATTTCTGCCAAATTCTATAGAAAACACACTTTGTGCAGCGATTAAAAAGTATACTGAACTTGAATATCTCATTGTTACTTCTACAAACCAAAAACAAAAATCTGATAATATTTATATCAAATTTGGTCCAGGAATCATGGCAAGAGTAATGGGTTGTAGTTACTTATTTTTCTCACTGTAAGGTGCAAAAAAATTGCTGCAAAATTGCAAATAGAAAAAACAAGCAATTGTCTCAACCACAAAACATACCCATGTCAAACACAAAGTGTTATAGTTCCCAAACATTTAGCTGTAAAAAGAGTAATTACAAACTGAAGGTAAATGTTTGTAGTCTTAAAATATTAAGTGTTTCAGAGTCAATGTTTTTAAATTTTACAAATTGTTTCATACATATTCCGATTATAATGCTCCCCTATTGAAAATGCTATTGTTATTAACCGTTTATCATAAGCTGTATTTAGTTTTAATATGTAGTGGAAAAGTTTCACCGGTGTAGCTATAAATTCGGGAGATTGAAAGGATGATTGTACATGCTAAATTTATCGAATTGAGATTTACCACATTGCAGCAATTCAACAACTGCACCTATAAACCAGGCTGTAATTTTCACAATAAATTCAATTGATGCAAAATTCTGTTTCAAATGGTATTTGGCCTTTATCACTTTAAATTACATACAATGTGGTTTTGCATGCGGCCACACATAAGCTGAGAACAACAGTAAGCGAAGTCAAGGTAATTATAGTCTACAGTTTTTACAAACACCACCTAATTACTCACAATTGATCCAATGTAACAACAAACTTTTGTTGACCAGTAGAATCGTACTACTATGAGAATGAAAATATATCAAATCTTGAGCCACTTCTCCACAAATCAAAAGCGCACAGAAAAATCGTCGCTAATCCAATGTTGAGAAATGTACAACGCATAAGGTTCAAATCGACTTTATCAATTAAAAGCTTCAACAACAAAGAGATATCCTTGTTGATTAATAACCAATTGGTTACTTTCAACAATGTGTTTCTCAGAGACTCGTGCACTAGTTTGACATCTGTTGATCCTAACTCAAAACAAAAATTATTTACCACTGCGGAAGCATCTGCAGATTTAACAATCAACTCAACACCCACAATTGAAAACGACTCGATTTTGAAAATACAATGGAAGAACAACAATCAGATAGTGTATTCAGAATACCCGGTATCTTTCCTAACTAAGTATTCTACTCCCCAAGGCCGTCGATTGGAGAAATTTTTTGACAATGATAGAAAACTTTGGGGAAAACAAGATATCGAAACCAACATGGATGATTTGACAATACCTTACTCTGAGTTTTTCAACAACGAGTCCAAGTTTTTCCAAGCATTGTTCAATTTGAATAAATATGGATTGACGTTTATCTCAAATATCCCACAACCAGATTTGAACAAGAATATGACCGAGGAAAACGCAGCTGAGTGGCCGGTCTACAAGTTGGGTGAGAAGTTTGGTTATATCAAGAGAACTTTTTACGGAACATTATTTGACGTCAAGAATCAGAAGGAAAAGGCAAAGAACATTGCATACACAAATAAGTTTTTGCCGTTACATATGGACTTGTTGTACTATGAATCTCCACCGGGGTTGCAGTTACTCCACGTCATACAAAACTCCACTCTTGGTGGCGAAAACATATTTTGTGACTCGTTCCTAGCTGCCCAACATGTGTACGATACAGACCCAAAAGCATATAAAGCATTGACGAAAATCCCTATAACGTACAATTACGATAATAACAACGAGTACTACTATTACAAAAGACCGTTGATAGTTGAGGACTTGGAGGTTAGTGACTCTTCGGGGTTCCCCAAGATCCGCGCGGTCAATTATTCACCACCATTCCAAGGTCCGTATGAGATTGGCATCGACAAGGAGAGCAAAGATTATGCATTGTTTGATGACTTTTTACGCGGCATGCAATTGTTTGAATCGTTCATCAACGATCCTCAAAACCATTTCGAAATCAAGATGAAAGAAGGTACTTGTGTGATTTTTGAAAATAGAAGAGCATTGCATTCTAGAAATGAATTCTCTGATGCCAACAATGGTGACAGATGGTTGATGGGAACTTATGTAGATACCGATGCTTATCTATCAAAACTCCGTGTGAATTATAGAAAGTTTAAGTGAATTTTATAATACATTAATACAAACAAAACCTAAATAAGTATTCAACGTCTGTAGTTGTTGTAACCCGAATAAGCTTGGTTTGAACTTTGACTTTTTGCAAGACTTTTAAACCCGTTACATAACTTCATCATATCTGAATATTTATTCAACTTCAACACGTAACCGTCTGGAGTGGTTGTGACGTACCATTTACCAATTGGCGAATTCATATTGATTTTGAATAACAACAAAAAGCTTCCTGGATGTTTGTGGTCGTAACAAAACACATAGGCTGACGATTTCGGATTGGCTTTGGTATATGACTCCAACCACTCGTTGACCTCGTCTAAAGCTCCACTCTTGAATTTGGTGTGGCGCACCATTTCTTCGACTTTTTTAGCTGTAGATTGAATATGCTTGAAAATCAATTCATCAAGATCGGTGTAAGTTTTACCTTCAACTCTAAATTCTTTGACATTCTTTCTTTGGATTTCTTCAACCAATAAGTGCTGAAATAAATTCAATCCTACTTTCCATGTGATTGTTAAAAACCCGGCACCTTTGGAAGATGGACGAATCACACAATCGCCAACCGCTTGTGGAGCTAAAAACTCTTCAGCTTGTTTGAAATTAAAGTTACGATACAAGGGATGTTGAATGTTTCTGATTTTTGCCTTTTGACGATTTTCTTTCTCTTTCTCTCTACTAATATCCTCGGCTTCAGTTTCAAAATCCCATTTACCGACGTCTTTGTGAAATTTGGCAACTGAGGCAAATTTTATATCTTTAGGTTGTAAACTAAATACAGCACTGAAATCGTCAAAATTAACGTCGAGAACAGCTGCTTGCACAACTTGTTGCGCTTGTAAGTCAAGGTTTCTTGGTATTTTATCTTCTGCAACTTGTCCGACAACTAAAGCTGGAGTTATAAGTCTTGCGGATTTGATTCTTGCTTGCGGATCGTGAAAGTTCTTTGAAACTTTTAATACGGTAGCCGCCACAACAGCATTTCTACCAAATGTTGAATGACTCTCACCTGTTAACATGTAAAATACATCTGCACTTTGAAGTAGTTTAAATGGTCGTCTTAATTCCTCATAATTATTGACCAATTCTTCTTTAATCATTTGTAAAGTAGCATACTTCTTTTTGCCCAAAGACTCTTCCAATTCTTTACCATAAGCTATCAAATCTAACTCATCGACTTTATTAACTCCTTCTTCAAGTAATTGTTGTATGATTCCTCCTTTTTTCTCGATATCTTCCATATCCTCTTCGTCCAAGTCCAATGCATCTCCAGCCATTTTCTTAGCTAAAGCGTAATCTTCAGGATGAATTCTTGTGGCATCCAAAACTTCAGAATTGGCTATTTTCGTACCTTCAGATGGGATGTATAAAAATGATGCACAATTCATGAATATATTGGCTGACGTTAATTCACTCTCAATCAAATCATTTCTTGTGGATAAAAATGAACCCAAATTGGTATTTATATTTCTAATCAACCCTGATGCCTTACGTGGACCCAATCCTGCAACATATTGAAGAAGCTGTGAGTAATACAAGTCACTGACAGCAACATTGATCTCGACTCCCACCATATTGACTATATCAACAAACACAGACTCAATTGCCTCTCTTACCGCATCTTCAGAAATCAATTTTTGATGCTCGTAAAATGATAATGACAAAATATCGTCACCCAATGCAACATACTCCAATAAAGGATTTTGAACATATCTTGCTACACCTATAGCATATCGTACCAAAGTAGGTTTATCAATAAATTCGAGTTTAGCTCGTTCGGAATTCTGATATAATCTTGCTGTTTCATCTTGGCCCCATATTACTGGAGTTAAAGCAGGTTCACTAGATTCAGTGATATCTGCCGAGATTCCGTTACTGCTAACAAATGAAGTAATGATATCGTACAATTTTTTACTGTTTGGATTAAATCCTGCCACAACTATTACATCAGGTTTATCCTTCAATGTTTTGTCAAAGTACTCTTTCAATTGATTCTGGAAACTTTGTAACAGTTCAATATTATTTTTAATTGGATTGTCATCGGATTTGAAAAAGTCTTGAACTTTTCCGTTTTCTTTTATGAGCACACCAACGACTGCGTGGTCAAACTCACCTTTGCCAAACGTCAACGCCAAGACATTAGGTTTCGTTCCTTTATCATAACCAATTGGTGTAAATGGAGCTTGGTCCACTTTAATCAAAAATTTTCTACGCACTTGAGCAGCAATCAATCTTTCACACTCACGACGTAAATCTTCTTTAGTGTTCAATGAAACCATAGCGCATAGCTTTTTAAGGGCCAATCTTAATACAAACTCTCTTTCTTTATTCCATTCGTCGGCTATACTGGATGAACCATCAGATTTGAGACAGCCAAACACGCTACTAAACCAACTTTCAAAACCTTGTGTTTCAACTTTTAAAACCGCCAAACCCAATTTTTCTGCCTCCAACATCCTTAGCAACACATCCGGCTGACTTACTAAATCTTGAGGCACTCTATTTACGGCATACTTTATGTCCGCATATGGACTGTGATTGTCAATTGAAAGTCTTCCCTTTTCAGTGATTGCTACACTTATTGAAGCGTGATCTTTAAAAACTTTTCTTACTTCTTGTCTTATTCTAGGATCATGGAAAATCTCTTCTGCAAATGTTCTTCTAATTGCATCTTTAGCTGTTTTTTCGTCTTTGAACATGATATCATCTTCGTCAAGCAATTGCTCAATTAGGATGTTTGGAGATTCATTAATGTCGTCTGTGGCATGAATTCTATAGGGGATCGAGAATTCTTGTGAACTTTGGTCTTGAACATTTTCACCAAATTGTTTAGCGGAAATACCATATGCCTTCACCGCTTTATATAAAACGTTTTCTCTGATTCTTTCAAACAAGGCAAATTTAGAATGCTTTTTAGTTTTGGAATCAAGCGCGTCATTGTTGTCATCGTTAGATATTTCACGGATCTTTTTGGAATATGTGAATTGAATATAATCGTAAACATCCTGAATTGCAACCATAGATTTCATGCTCTTGATATCTTTAGTCAAGTCATCATCGAGTTGTAATGAGTCAATCAATTTTTCAGTGTTTAATCTTTTTTCATATAAAGAATGATACTCAATGTCTAATTGAACAATTCTCCACAAATCATCTTCGTATAACAATTTGTGTAATTTGGATTCAATTTGACCATCAGGACGTTCAATTTGCTGAGAATAAAGTAAAAAATCACGACGATGGGCCCAAATAAATGGAACTTCTAGCGATTCTCTAGAAACAAATTCAACAACATAACCAACAGCATTTTTGAAAGGTTTTTCCAAATCGCTTTCGTAAAACTGTCTCTTCTCTTGATACAAAATATTTGAGATCCATTCTTTTTCATGACTCAATTCGTCGTATTCTAAATTTATGTATGCTAATGCGCTTCGGTATTTTTGGAACCTTTCTGGTATATCAATGATACGAATCAAGTTATCGTCATCTGTCAACATTCGTTCTTTCAATTCTGAATGTTCAAAGACTTCGTCCAATGCAGTTGGTTCCTCCTTGTCTCCTGCACCAGCGTCATCCATTTCTTGGGCTTCCAAAGCCCAGTCATATTCACGACCATCTCCAAAGACTTCAAACAATTCAGCTAAACTTCTCCTATCAACAGTTGAGAGTTTGGATGTATCCAATTTGGGACCTTCACGTTTTCTTTGTCTTTCTTGTTGTCTGGCCCTTTTAGATTCCTCTCCATCGTCCGAGAATTCATCGTCTTCAATGAAATCTTCAAACTCATCCAATATGTTTCTTTGACGTGGTTCCTCGTCCTCAAGTTCTTCTTCATTATTAGCTCCTTCGTCATCTGAAAATATATCTCGCAATCCTTGTTGTTGTGGCTCTGATTGTTGTTGTGGTTCGATATCTGGTGTTTCTTCCATTGGTCTCCTTTTCAATCTTTTGAATTGGTTGCTTTTATTGGACGATTTGACTCCTGAGTTTTCCAACAATAATTCCAAATCATCTTCATCTAATGCATCATCTTGCTGTGATTTTTCTCGATCTCTTTTTCTTCTCTTATGTTTCTTTCGTTTCTTACCTTCGACATCTTCGTCTTCATCGTCCACTATAAACCCCTCTCTTACTTTTTGTATCTCTTCTTCATCATCGTCGTCATCATCCTCTTCTGAAGAATCGGTGACAGGTTGTCTCAAATCATCTCCTTCCCCTTCAGACTGAGATGCCTCGTTATCAAAAATATTAATCTGATCGGTCTCCTGTTCCTTAACCATGACTTCTAAAACAATAGTAAAATTGAAGTAAGAATGATTCTATGGATGGTCAGTTTATATTTACTTATGTTGAAAAAAAAAAAATAGAATCAAGGTGAGAGTTTGATGGTAGTGCATTTACGCGAATATCAACAACTTGGTACCAACACCATTTAAGGCGCATATTGTCTATTAAGTTTCATGTTGAATTGCTTGTTTTTCTCATTTATGTATCCATCAGTATCCATTTCGTCAGTTTGATTCCTTCTCCTTTTGCTTGTTTTGTGTTTCGAAAATTTTGTTAACAAGTTACTCAAGTCCTCTTTCACTTTTGGATCTGGGTGATTCAGAAGATCTACAATATCTTTTAATTGAGATTCGTCGACACCATGCTTTTGCATTAAATATTTTTTTTGGGTTTCATAGGCTTCTTTGTCAATTATTGATTCTTGTAGTTCTTTGTAGTATGTGGACTCAGCTAATTTATCTTTATTTTCAGTGCCATCTGAATTCTGATTTTGATTGGCTCTTTTGGCGTCCCATTGCTCACTTTCTTCTATGGTGTATTCCAAATTGAGCTGTTTTTGGTTCAATTCTTTCTTTTTGAAGTCTATGCCGTCAACTTCATGGTCTTGAGTTTTAGACTTTAAAGATGCTATCTTTTGAGTTTTCAATTCATCTTTCAAATCTTTTTGATTTAATCTTTTAGTTTCAAGTCTTTTCTGTTTTAGCAATTCTAATCTTGAGCTTCTTGAATCTGTTTGTTTAGACATCGTATTTCATCTTCATCTGTTGACAATATTTTTTCTGTATCTTTTTCAAACTACAAAGGCTGATAATACACACATTTAACTTGGTAGCAGGATCGGTGAACAACAACTGACTTTTGATAAGTAGCCGAACAAGAAAACGAGTGGAGAGGCTTATCAAAATAACAATTTCAACAAAGTTAGTTTAATTGGAGTACGTCAAGCGACACTTTCGCGCCTCAAGTTTACAAAAGATAGCCCACGGTGTGGGGTTGCAATTTGATTGAATAGATAACAGCAAATAGTAAGCCGAGACGGAGTCACAAGGCTTTAATCTGATATAAAGTTTGTGCCTTTTTACTGTGCGGTGAATGTGTCAATTTGTTCGATCCGATATTTTTAAACACCGGATAATTTTTCCACAAACCCCTTTAATTATAGAAAGTGTATAAATACATAACAAAATTTTCATCTTATTTTAATCATTAAAATACATCAATGTCTGAAGAAATTTCAAAAGAAGAAAAATTTTATAACTACATTACCAACTTACCTGCAGAAACAGTAGAGAAAGTGAAAGGCAAACCCAATGAAGTTTTGAAGCTCATTGACGACTATCCGGACTGGTTTATGAACATTGGTCAAGAAAAGGGTAAGATAATCACTGAACAAATAAGGGCTAAAAAACCAAAGATATTAATTGAGTTGGGTGGATACATAGGTTACTCGGCTGTCTTATTAGCTAATGAAGTTGTGAATGACGTGGATGCAAAATACTATTCCTTCGAACTTAATCCTGAATTTGCTAAAATTTCCACTGAGGTTGTCAAGTTAGCTGGCTTGAGCAAAAAAGTTGAAATCATTGTAGGAAAAGCTTCGTATAACTTGCCATTGTTCAAAGAAAGATTGCAAAAGGAAAACGGTCATTACGTTCCATTGGATTTTGTTTTATTAGATCACTGGAAAGATTTGTATTTGCCAGATTTGAAATTGATGGAGCAAATCAATCTTATTGCGCCTGGAACAGTAATAACCCTGGACAATGTCATCAAGCCTGGTGCTCCCGAACTTTTGAAATATCTCAGAATGTCTCCAGAAGAAAAGAAGGAATTCAACTTGGAATACAGAGATCCCGAGAATCCAGATTTGATAGGTAGATGGAATTTGATTTACGAAACAAAAACTGTAGAAGTTGTCAGTTCAAAAGGTTGGAAAGATGGTGTGGAGGTTACTCATTGTACAGATTATTTGTCTGGTTAGCTATTAGAAATTGTGTTATAGTTTCAATAAAGGAATAAGAAATAAAAAGCCTAAAATTAGTCAAAAAGACCGTGAAGCAATGGTCAGCCTTTATTGATCTTTGTAATATACCATGTTCCAACAAAGTATCTAACATTAGATGTTGCATTATTGTAGAATGGGTAGGCGATCAGATAAAACCTGTCGGATATATTTTCTTTGATTTAAGTTTGCAACTCGTAGTTTACATTCTTAAACAATTATGACTTAAACACTAAAGAAGCAAGATCCGTGTCATCGGCAACAAAATTACTTTGAACTGTACTGAGAATATTAATTTGTCGGTGATTTTGCTGCAGATACTAAGTTGTGAAACACTTTGGTGTCAAAGTCGTGGACTCTCAATTTGTGAAATTCTATCATCATAGTAAACATTGCCTTTTACACATTCAACTGTAATGACAGATCAAACTCCTTTATTCAAACAATGCATGAATATAGTTCAGTCAGAACTAAAAACCACTTCGTTCCAAAAACCAAAAGAGAAGCCTCCGTATATAATTAATGACACGTTTTTAAAAGAATGTACTGAGTTCTACCAGGTACTAACTAATTTAAATCAATTCATAAATGAAATTAAATCCAATTATTTGTCAGTAAGTGATGAAACTAAAGTGCAGGGTTCTATGACTCAGGAAGAGAAGAATAAAATAGATGAAGAATTCAATTACAAAATCCAGCAACTATTTAAGAAACTATCTTACTTGGAACTGTATGAAAGTAAACGACACGCTTTAGTTTCTCAAAAATCTAGCGGATGGAGTTCATTTTTCAACGAAGGCTCCGAACAAGCAATATACTTCGACACATTATACAATCATAGAAATCAAATTTTAAAGTTTCTAGTTGAATCCACCAATTACGTCAATAAAAAATTCACAAACATCCAAAACAAAAGACAGAAAAGAGAGCGACAATTGAACTTATTGAACTTCCAAAATATCGAAGATGATGAAGTGGATTTAAATGACGATGAAATGCAAATCACAAAATTGTCTAATTTGGAATCGTCCTCTGTGTTACCCGAGTACTCTCAAGAACAGATTCAAGAGTTAGAAACTGAAAACAAAGAATTTTTAGATTTGAAAACAAATCAATTGAAACAAGTTGAAAAAGTTCAACAATCTATAATGGATATCATAAATGTCCAAAACGACTTGAGTTTCAAGTTGCAAGCTCAAGGAGAACAAATAAACAATTTGATTGATACCCATTCTCAAGTTGAAATGGAAGTTCAAATGGGTAATAAAACATTAAACCAGGCTACGAAAAAGAACAAAAGAGGCGCAAATTTGTTGGTGACGTTATGTTTTGTGTTGGGTATATTATTGTTATTGATAGATTATTTAAAATTTATTTAATAGTCCACCACTATTCCAGCACCAATGGTAGTACCTTCTCTACGTATCACCACTCTGCCTAACACTTTGTTATCCTCATATTTTGTAACAGGTAAACTCAAATTTCCATCTATTTCAATCTCAACAATTGCAGTCTGATTTGAGGTCAAATGCAAAAGCTTTTTCTTTTTCTTACCGTTTGTGACTTCAACGATTTTTGATATTCTTGCTGGAACTTGACTGTTGTTTCTGAATAGCACAAACGGCATACCTACCAATAGAGGTTTGTCCATATTGAACAAATGCAATGACGTTGTCAATTTTTTCACCGTTTTTGCAACCGAATTTGGCTTCACAATCAAGTCGCCTATTCTTATTTGATCTACCGATTCATTTGACAACAGACTTGTTTTGAATGACATTTGAACAAGTTCACCGCTGATTGCAAAATCAACTTGTTTTTTTGCAACTTTTAAAGATTGTACTTGTAAACTCTCCTCGCTTGGCAAAGCTATTATTGTTTCACCAGCTTCAATCACACCACTGATAATCTTCCCACTCACCTTAAGTTCACCTTTATCTTTATAGGCGTCGTGAACGGATAGGAAAAATGAATCAGTGGTTAAATGATTGGACTTGTTTTCAAGATCAACATTTTCAATGTATTCTCCTAATGTAGGTCCCTGGTACCATTCAAAAGATTTTATGGTATTATCCCTTTTCAAAACGTTGTTACCTGTTAAACCTGAAATAGGTACGAAATCAATTTGATTTTCTTTAAAGTCGACTTCTGGTCCGGTCAAGAATTCGGTCAATTGTTGTTTTATAATCTCAAATCTATTCTGGTTCCAATCCTCTTTATCCATTTTATTTACAACAACGCAAAGTTTTTCGATACCAAAGTTTTTGGCTAATATAGTATGCTCTTTAGTCTGTCCATCCATTGCAAAGCCAGCTTCAAATTCTCCAGTAATTGAGTCCACAACTAGCAATGCAAAATCCGCTTGAGACACACCACCAATCATTTGAGGCACAAAATCCTTGTGGCCAGGAGCATCAATTGCTGTGAATTTAGTGGTTGGAGTTTCGAAATCGGTGGCGCAAATGTCCACAGTTACCCCGTGTGATCTTTCCTCGTCAGTCAGATCCATCACCCAAGCCAATGCAAATGAACCTTTGCCTGCTTTTTCTGCTTCTTTAACCAATTTATTTACAGTTTTGGCATCGACGATTCCATAGTCATAAAGTAGTCTTCCCATTAAAGTAGATTTACCAGCATCTACATGACCAATCACTACAAAAGACTTTTGAGGTTTTGAAAACCTAGGTCCAGCAAGTTCTTTCTCTATGTCTATTTTTTTGAAAGCTTTAGTCTGTTTCACTTTAGGTTCTTCTGATAGCTTAAGCTTCCCCACACCTTCGAACGCGGTCTTTTGAGCGTTCAAGACTTCATCATCAGGTGAAGGTTTGGCAAAATTTTCCTTAGCTTGAACAATTTTTTCTAGAGCTATGTTAGTTATCGGATCAAATATAGACTTGTTTATTTTTCGTTTTTTGAAGTTCTTATTTTTGTCATGGTCAAACCAAAAAGCTGAAATTTCATCGATGGGGTTTTTGAGTAGAATTGATTTATCTAAAGTGATGTCAAACACTATATTAGGCACGCCAAAATCCGATGGCTCTTTTTTCGATTCAGGAATAGGTGATGATTCTAGATTTTTCTTCTTAGAGGGAAAAGTTTTTGATTTAATCGGGGCTGATTTTACAGACGGTGAAGGCGATAATCGATCAAAAATTGCTAGTGAATTCAATTTTTTTTCGTTGTTATCTCTCTGTTGATCGGTTCCGGCTTCTATTTTAGATTTTGAATCTTCAGTGCTGCCATTGTTGTTTTGGTTTTGTCGTTGTTGAGCCCTTAGTTTAGCTAGTTGGGCAAGTTTTGACATTTCACGATATTGACATATTTAATTTTTTTTTGCTCTCAAATTGCAAACGAAACAAACAAGGAATGAAATAAATTATACGTACTCTTTTTGAAGTTTGATTTGATTTCCTCGATTGCTGGATCAAGCTCAAAATAGTTGAAAAACAAAATTTCTTTCAAGTCTTGCTCCGGAATCTCATCGTTGTAATTTTTCAATTTTTGCTTTAACTCTGGCAACAACTCGTGTAGAAGATTGTACTCTTCATTGGTCAAATTAACCTCATTAAATTCTTCTTCTTCGTGTGATTGATAATCTAATTCATCTTCGTCATACTCCATCTTTGATTTTTAGTGATAGTACAATAGATGAGTTAGTACAGATAAAATTGTTTTATTTCAGTTCCTGCATGAAATTTTGAGTTGTGCGCCAGATGAATTGTATAACGAATAGTCTTACGGTCTGTACTGGAAAATTGATAAAGAGCAAAATGAACTCAACAAGCTAAAAAGTGACATTCAGGTAAGCGTAAAGTGAAAACGTACTAAAATATTATTTAGAGTAATTCACTGTTCGAATTTGCTTTTTGAGCGAGTAAAAACACACAGCTTTCCGAACCTCGTTTCTGGACAGAAAATCTATGCTCTCTAGATCTAGTTTTAACTACTCTTTAAAGCTATTGAACAATTTAACAGAGTATTTTTAACATTCTGTCTACTAAAACGCTGTTTAATTAGAGCCATTCTTATCGAAAAACACAAAACTGAATACCGTAGATTACAAAGGTTGACAAGAATTGAGGAGCTTCCACGATTGAAGACATGACCTTGCATTATTGATTGAAATTTATTCTCCGAATGCGTACACATTTATTCTAATACTTCATGGGTTTCTCAGCTTGAGTAAATCTACTTCCAATGCATCAACAATAGCTTTACCTGCAGCTACAACTTCCTCATCGAAATACCTTCTACCACTGATTTGTAACGCTATAGGTGCACCAACAGATTTATCTGGATAATAACTTTTGTTCTCCAATTCTTCCATTTTACTCCTGTATTCGTATTTTGAATCCTCTTCTGACCACTTGTCAATTTTTGGGTCCTGGAATAAACCAGTCTGAAATACCAAACTTGGGAAATCCAAGAGATTATATAACAAAGTATATGATTCATTGTAAACCTCCTCGGATTGCGGAGCAACACTATTGAAGGCTGGACCCAAAATGATATCTACATTATTCTCTACCAAAAAATCATTGTACTCATTTCTCAAGCTATCTCTAATTGAATTCAAATGTCTATTTTCAGTAACAGTTAATTCTCTTGCTCCATCTCCTAAATTTAGATACCATTTGGTAATTCTTGGTAATGGCTCCCCTGATGCTGAAAACAATTCATGCAACTCTTTGTTTCCATCAGCATTTGAAAGCTTGGTGGCAACGTCATAAGCTTCTCTGGCTCTTGGTGGAACAAACTCGATAATTTTTGCTCCTTTTGACTTTAATTTGTCAACCACAAACTCCAAACCTCTTTTTATTGGAGGAGAAACTCTAACTACTCCGTCATCTCTCACAACTGCAATGATCATATCTTTGATATCTTTTTGTGGCACCTCTCTCCATGGTATGGGTAATGACCAAGCATCGTATTCCCAAGGTTTTCCATCATTGATGTAGGTTTTCATAAACATCCCAATGTCGTCAATTCTTCTTGCCAATGGTCCAATCACTCCAACAACGGATTCTTGACCACCACCATCGCCAACAACTCCTCTACCTGATATTCTTCTAGATGTGGGCTTTAAACCACAACAGCCCGAAAATGCAGCTGGTGACCTAATAGACCCTCCGATATCAGACCCTATACCCACAACACTACCACCAAAAGCGCAAATAGCACCTTCGCCTGACGAGGAACCACCGCTTGATAACAATAAATTAAAGGGACATTTTGTTAAGCCGGTGATGTTGTTCTTAGAATCTAAATGTAACAAAGATTGTGGCTCGTTTGTTCTTACATAAAACACAGCACCTAATTTTGATAATATCTTCACAGTCACAGCATCGTCGTCTTCAACATTGTCTAGCAACGACACTATACCCAAATGACCAATCCTACCTTTCAATGCCAAATGTTCTTTCAAAGATATGGGTATGCCGTGCAATGGACCTACTAATTTACCGTGTTCCTTGAAATAGGCGTCTCTCTCTTTAGCTTGTTCCAAACCTTCTTCGATGAGAAACTCTACGGCACAATTGGTAAATTGGTGTGATAATACTGCCCTTTTTACAAAAGCTTTAAACACTTCTACTGCTGTAAGTTCTCCTAAAGCCATTTTTTCAAGTAACTTGGGACCTTCGGTATCGGTGATGGCAAACTCTTGCTGAGTTAATAGTTTTTTTGAATACAAATAATCAATAGAATCAAATTGGTTCTTGATTAATTCATCGCTCGGTTCAGGTAACTTTGATTTCAAGTCTTTCGGAATTGACTTTTCCAAGTTGTCTCTGTATTTTTCAATCTTTGGAACCCATTTTTTGAATTTCTCAGGATCTTCCAATCCTTCGCAAGAGTCCTTGGTAAGTAAAGACTTGAATAAATTATCTAATTCAGTCATTGTCACTACTTCATGTTCTCCAGTTCATTGAAAATTTATAACAATTTAACCACCGCGTGCAATTTCCAAATTAGGCAAGAGAATTCTAGCTTATCTATTTATAACATTCTATACAGTTTATTTATTCCGCTTTAACGGTTATATAAATTTACCTTCAACACGTCGTCCACAATAGTTTCAGCTGCTGCAACTACTTCTTCGTCATTGTACCTTTTTCCAACTAATTGCAATCCGATTGGCGCGCCAACAAATTTTGTAGGGTCGTAAGCTCCGTTTTCAATTTTTTCGATATCACTTCTAAATTCGTATTCGTTATCTTTTTTTGACCATTTGTCTATACTTGGATCTTGAAATAAACCAGTTTGGAAGGCTATTGCGGGCAAATCCAAAAGGTTCCACATTAACGTATATGACCAATGATAAACTTTCTCTGATTGTGGCGCAACATTACTATAGGATGGACATAAAATGAAATCAAATTCTTTTGTCAAAAGACGATGGTATTCTTGTCTTAATGAATCACGCAAAACTATCAATTTACGGTGATCGTGAATACCTAAGTCTGTTGATTTTGTACCGTTATTCAAAAACCATTTTGTTAAGTCAAGCAAGGGTTCTCCCGATGCGGAAAGCATGTTTTTAATTTCCTTATTACCATCACAATTAATCAACTTGAGAGCTGTATCAAATATTTCTGTTGTATGAGGAGGGGTGAACTCAACAATTTTCACACCGGCAGATTTCAATTTATTGACAGTTTCATCTAATCCACGTCTAACTGGAGGTGTGACTCTAATCAATCCATCATCCCTAATTACTGCAATGGTCAAATCCAGAGCTTTGGGTTTAGGAACTTCCCTCCATGGCATAGGTAACGACCATGTGTCGTAAATCCATGGTTTACCAACATTTATATAATTTTTCATCCAGAAATTGATATCCTTGACTGACCTACCAATGGGACCAAACACACTAACAATCGATTCTTGACCAGTACCGTCCACCAATCCTAATTCTGAAATTCTTCTAGTGGTTGGTTTGAGTCCTATTGCTCCACTGAAACTTGCTGGAGCACGAATAGAACCTCCAATGTCTGACCCTACACCAATAGAAGAGCCTCCAAAGCCAACCAAAGATCCTTCTCCGGATGAAGAACCGCCACTTGATAACAATAAGTTGTATGGGTTCTTTGTTAATCCAGTAATGTTATTATTAGAATCCAAATGCATGATGGCTTGTGGCTGATTAGTACGAATGTAAAAAACAGCACCTAGTTTTAAGAGCAATTCATTAGTAACACAATGCTCTGGTAATATATTGTCCAATCCCGCAACAAAAGAGTAATGTGTCACTCTGTCTTTGAAATCTAAGTGTTCTTTCAAAGATATCGGTAAACCATGGAACGGACCAACAATTTTTCCATGCTCTTTGAAATATAAATCTCTTTCCTCAGCCTGCTTCAAACCATCTTCTAAAAAGATATCCACAGCACAGTTGGTAAACTGGTGAGCTATAACAGCACGTTTAGCAAATGCATTGAAGACTTTGACTGCAGTCAATTTGCCTTGAGACATTTTTTCAACCAATTCATATGCTGGGGTATCAGTGATAGCAAACTCATCAGGAGTCAACAATTTTTCGGCATATAAGTAATCAACAGCATTGAATTGATCTTTTATTAAATTACTGACATCTTTAGGTAATTTTATAGCCAAGTCACTTGGAATTGCATCAGCTAATGCTTTTCTGTATTTATCTATCTTTGGGGACCATTCTTTGAATTTTTCTGCATCTTCAAAACCAACATATAAATTCTTGTCTTCTAATTGCTCAATAGTAACACTCATGTTGATTATTTAATGAGTTCTACTTTCAAAGCTATTTATAAATTATCGGTTGCATTTGCCCAAAAGATTTGCGTCGGGATTTTTTCTGTACAAAATCATATTTGTGTATATTAAGCGCCCTTCAATCAAGACATCCTATATAAATCCACTTTCAAAATGTCATTGACTATAGTTTTACCCGCTGCAATAACTTCCTCGTCGAAATACCTTCTTCCGCTTAATTGTAATCCCACGGGAGCGCCAACAAACTCGTCTGGTTTGTAATTCTCGTTCTCCATTTGTTCTAAAGTAGATTTGTAATTATAACTTAAATCATCTTTTGTCCATTTATCAACTTTCGGGTCTTGAAAGATCCCCGTTTGAAATACTAGAGTTGGAAAATCCAAAATGTTGAATAATGACGTGTAGGACCAATTATATACTTCTTCTGAGTGGGGAGCAACATTGTTATAGGTTGGACTCAATATAAAATCAATTTTATTATTCACCAAATGTTTAGTATACTCAGTTCTCAAGTTGTCTCTAATGACGTTTAATTCACGATTCTCTTTGACGTTGTACATTTTGGCCCCGTCTCCGTAATTCAACGCCCACTTTGTTAATTTTGTTAGCGGCTCGCCTGAGTCGGCTAATGACTTTTTCTGCAAATAATTTCCGTCACAATTATACATTTTGTGAACTGTTTCATATGCTAGTTTAGTATTGGGTGGTTGGAATTCAATTATTTCAACACCAGCCTGTTTTAGTTTATTAACTACTTCATTCAAAGCTCTTCTGATTGGTGGTGAAACTCTTACCAATCCATCATCTCTAATGACTGCGATTGTTAAATTCTTAGCCTTGGGTTGAGGGATTGATCTCCATGGAATTGGCAATGACCAAGCATCTTTTTCCCAAGGTTTGCCGTCGTTGATGTAATATTTCATCCATAAATCTAAGTCATCGATGGATCTACCTAATGGCCCCAATATTGCGGGCACGGACTCTTGGCCGTTTTCTAAAGCGACTGCTCTCAAGTTTGATATTCTTCTGCTAGTTGGCTTGAATCCATGAGATCCTGAAAATGCAGCAGGGGATCTAATCGATCCTCCCATATCTGATCCAACACCGATAGCAGAGCCACCAAATGCAGTGATTGCACCCTCGCCAGAAGAAGAACCACCACTGGATAACAACAAGTTGTATGGGCATTTACTTAATCCTGTCAATAAATTATTTGAATCAAGATGCATTAAAGATTGGGGTTGGTTAGTTCTAACATAAAATACAGCGCCCAAGTCTTCCAATATTTGAGTTGTTACACCATGCTTAGTTGTGATATTATCTAACAAAGAAACAAAACAACCATGGGTTACTTTATTCTTGTAGTTGAAATGCTCTTTCAAAGA
Organism: Insectozyma chauliodis; assembly: GCA_030557115.1. Classification (NCBI taxonomy): domain Eukaryota; kingdom Fungi; phylum Ascomycota; class Pichiomycetes; order Serinales; family Debaryomycetaceae; genus Insectozyma; species Insectozyma chauliodis. The sequence continues at coordinate 239,645 of JAKTVI010000012.1, read as the reverse complement.
TATGGGTAAACCATGTAGCGGGCCAACAATTGTGCCGTTTTTCTTAAAATACTCATCTCTTTCTGCTGCTTGTTTTAACCCCTCATTAATAAAAAATTGCATTGCACAGTTAGTAAATTGATGAGCTATAACTGCTCTTTTAGCAAATGCTTGAAAAACTTCCACTGCCGTCAACTCATCTTTTGACATTTTCTGAACCAATTGAAAAGCTGGTGTATCAGTGATTTCAAACTCTTTATCTGTAAGCAATTTTTCTGAATATAAATAATCCACAGCGTTAAACTGCTCTTGAATTAATTTGGATACGCCTTTTGGCAATTCAATTGTCAAGTCTTTTGGGATGGAATTTTTAAGCTCGTTCTGATAAGATCTAATTTTCAAAAACCAGTCATTTTCAAATTTTTGATAGTTTTCGTAATTCTCAAGTGGATCCTTATTTAAGAAGGACTCGAACAAAGTACCATCGGTCATAAGAAAAAGATTTTGATACAGAAATACAAATTGTAAATTGGTGTCTTATTATAAGGTGCAACTTCAAGAATATGATAATTATAAGACCATGTTCTGCATTTTGAATCTGATTAGAGGGTAATGTCTCCGCATTTGATTGACTCTGAAAACAAATGCTAATAGGACAATACGTCGGACACCAGGATCAATTCCAATTTAAGGTATTGAAATTTTTTTTAAAATCTAGGTCTTTAGATTCCGAAAGCAAAACTTTGTTGATAATTTAATCAAAGTATGTATATATGTGCTCTACATAATCTAACAAGGCAATCAGATCCGCAGATGCAAGATCAAAAATCAATATACATTATCCTATACTTGGAACGGTGATATAACTCCATGGTGATACAAGCCCTGGAGATATAACTCCATGGTTGTGTTATGCTCCACTTTTTTGGAAAATAATAATTAAAACACAACATCAGAATTAGTGACCTTTCTATTATCTTATAATTGCAGGTAACGGAATGGCTGCAAAATCCTTCAAACGCTACCTGTTTAGAAAATTGTTAACCCATATCTTACAGTAAGTTCTTACTTTATCAATTATTGGAATACTAAACTTCTTGCTTGCTTTGAATGTTCTTACATGTCTGCAACTCGAGTTAAACTCCAACCGACTTCAACAAAATTACGATGCATGATTAAGTCTTACATGCATGACACAATTACATACGGAGTTACGAGCATAAAAATTTCACCATAATTTATATTAGGTAATAAAAACCGCAACTCGAATCGGAATAACTTCAATCCTATTTTTTTTAGTCAACTACTCATATCCAGAATAAGCGAGCGCTTTATAAGAAATCTTGAGTCATCATTTATATTGATTCAGCCTATTGGAGAGTATTGTTTTCAACTGAACAGTTGATTTTCATTATCTCGTTAAACGATTGCAATTGAATTGAGAACTTAAGTTACAAAACGCATTATTAACTTTAAATTGAAGTCTCTAGAAAAACACCTATTAGTGCATTCGAATATGTTTAGTTTTTGAAAACTGTTGAAAATCAAACTAAACAAATCTGAGGCGTATACTGAGAACCTTAAAAAAATTATAAAAGTACATTACATGATTGTACATCAATTATAAGGCATATTTTTGTACCAAAAGTCAATTCACATGTTGATTTGATCATAATGATCAATTTTATGGTATTTGAATAACTACTGCAAAACTCTATGGAACCAAAACCCTTGTGGTGTTCATTGTTCACTTTAGCTACAGAAAAATAAACAATTTTGTTGGTTTAGAAAGTCTGAAAATGTAAGAGTGTAGTGATGGTGGAGAGATATGCTTTTTCAATTTCGGTTTTTGAAGCTGAATAATTTTATATCGAAAATGCAAGGGTATCTATTTTTGTGCTCGGAACAGATCTTGCATAGAAAATACTCTTCTCCACATTTTGTAATCTAGTATACCGTACGAGATTAGTTTTTTCTGTTTCAGTGAGAATTGAGCTTTGAAATATTGCAACAATCTCAACTCTTTAGTGTACACTATAAGTTCAGCCCAAAATCAAACAAAGCACTCTTTTGTTAGAATTCATAGTAAGATTTTCAAATTTTCATTCAAAATCAAATTCTTTGGTAAGTCTGACTTATTTGTGCCAGATCCAAAAACGATCCTAGAATTGTTTAACATATATAATTTTTATTTTTAAAAGATGACACAAAAAACCATATAAGTTTGGGGTATCTGTATTCATATTTCATGTTTTCCACTATATAAATACACCAATTTAATCATATCATTAAAGATTAAGATAACAAAATGTCAGAGGTAGATTATGTTCCAGGTACAGTTCACTTGGTAGATGTTTTGGGCACTATGCATGTCAAAAAAGATAGCGGTAACATTATTTTGCAGCCACAACCTTCATCAAATCCAAATGATCCATTGACATGGTCAAAACGTAAGAGGGATTTTCAATTTGCAATAGTTTGGATCTGGGCTTTTATATTAGCTGCATCATCAAATTTTATTGGACCGTTATTTGGCGCTTGGTTGGTTGATTTGCATACCACGCCAAATCAATTGGGTGTCTTTATCGCGCTCGGATTTTTGGCTTTAGCCAGTGGGGTCACTCTTGTACAACCTACGGGTTTGAAGCTCGGTAAACAATTTGTTTATAATGTCTGTACCATTATTGCATTTGTTGCTTGTGTAATCGGTGCTGTTGCTAAAAATATCCATGTTATGGACGTGTTTAGATTCTGGGTTTGTTTTGCGGCTGCACCAGTAGATTCACTAGTTGAGATTTCTTCAACTGACTTATACTTTCAACATGAAAGATCTACGGCTTTTAGTTTATTGATTTTGGCTTTATACGGTGGTTGTGCTTTAGCGCCGGTCGTTTCTGGTTATTGTCTTGGAACAATTGGTTGGAGATGGTGTTTTTACATTCAAATTATCATTTATGGCTGCTTATTTATTGCTCAAATGTTCTTTATGGAAGATACTAGTTTTAGAAGACACGCACATGACATCATTGAAAGCGGTGAGTTTCTTGAAGATCCAGTAGAAGTTGACGACACCAAAAAGGAAACCACAATTACGACTGATCAAGAAAAGACGACGGCGCTGGTGGAGTCTGCTCCATTGGAAAAAACTTGGTTGCAAAAACGAAAATGGATACACACTGATCAAAACGATCCAAGATCATGGTTTGCAATTTTTTACCGTCCAATTTATTTAATCTCATTTCCAGCCATTATCTGGTCCGGACTTGTTTATGGAAGTCAAATGATGTGGATTATGCTTATTGCAAATACTCAAACTTACATTTATGGAGCTGAACCTTATAACTTCAAGCCACAGGGTGTCGGATTAACTACTTTGGGTCAACTTGGTGGAAACATTGTTGGGATGTTTTATGGTGGATATTTTGTCGATTGGGCTGCTGTTAAATTGGCCGAAAGAAACAATGGGATCTTGGAACCAGAACATAGATTATGGACAATGATTATTCCAACTATTGTTAATTCAACTGGGTTATTATTTTATGGATTGGCTTCATATTACAAAGTACACTGGGCTGTCTCCGTAATTCTTGGTCAAGGATTCCTTGGTTTTGCAATGTCGAGTACTGGAGCAATTTGTTTGACTTACGCTGTTGAATGTTACCATGACCTTGCAAGTGAAAGTATTGTGTTGATTTTAGTTATCCGTAATTTAGTTGGAATGATTTTTTCATTCGCTTTTCAACCATGGTATGCTAAAGACGGATTGAAACAAACTACATGGATTATGTTTATGCTTTCGTTGATTATAAACGGAGCATTCATCATTTTTTTGATTTTTGGAAAATCATTTAGACGCTGGACAGCCAAGAGGTACGAAAAATACAGTAAGAATGTATATTTAAACTAAGCTCATTCTAAATATATACTTTATGATTAAATTTATAGTGTAAAATTAGATACATAAAGTAGAAGGGACATGAAACGTTTAAGTTGAATAAGAAGTAATGCAGAAATGTCAACATCAGCAAACGCAAATTTTGCAATTTACCCTTCAACAAAAAAAACTCCATCAATGTTTACAATTTATCAAAATTGATAAAATAATCAAAATATTTAAATTAAATTATGATTCATATATTTATTGAGTATTAGAAGTTTTAATGCTTATTTAAATTGACTTTTAATATATCATCAACAATAGTCTTTCCAGCAGCAAGAACCTCTTCATCAAAACATCTTCTTCCACTCAATTGCAATCCTATTGGAGCTCCAACAAACTGGTCTGGTTCGTAATTTTCGTTTTCCATCTTTTCCAAAGTTGATCTGTAGCTATAGTTCAAATCCTTCTTTGTCCATTTATCAATTTTTGGGTCTTGGAATATTCCAGTCTGGAAAACCAAAGTTGGAAAGTCCAAAATATTAAATAAAGATGTGTATGACCAATTGTATATTTCCTCTGAGTGGGGAGCGACGTTGTTATAAGTTGGACTTAAAATTAAATCAATCTTGTTTTCTACTAAATATTTAGTATATTCAGTTCTCAAGTTGTCTCTGATGATATTCAATTCACGGTTTTCTCGGACGTTATACATTTTAGCTCCGTTACCATAATTCATTGCCCATTTTGTTAATTTAACCACTGGCTCTCCAGATTCTGAAAGAAATTTTCTTTGCAAATAATTTCCATCACATGAGTACATCTTGTGAACAGTTTCGTATGCAAGTTTAGTATTTGGTGGTTGGAACTCGATTATTTTAACACCGGCAGATCTCAACTTATCCACAACTTCATTCAAAGCTCTTCTGATTGGTGGCGAGACTCTTACTAACCCATCATCCCTGATAACAGCAATGGTTAAGTCTTCAGGATCGGGTTTTGAAACTAATCTCCATGGAATTGGTAATGTCCAGCCATCCAATTCCCAAGGCTTACCTTCATTTATATATGATCTCATCCAGAAATCAATGTCCTCAATTGATTTACCTAATGGTCCTAAAACACCAGGGACTGATTCTTGGCCAGAGTCCAAAGCTACTGCCTTTGCTGTTGCAATTCTTCTACTTGACGGTCTTAATCCATGTGAGCCTGAAAATGCAGCTGGAGACCTAATTGAGCCTCCAATATCTGATCCAACACCTAATGGTGAGCCTCCAAAGGCAGTAATTGCACCTTCACCGGATGAAGAGCCACCGCTTGACAACAATAAATTATAAGGACATTTAGTAAGACCAGTGAAATTATTATTTGAATCAAGATGCATTAAAGACTGAGGTTGATTTGTTCGAACGTAAAAGACCGCCCCCAAATTTTCTAAAACTTGTGTAGTTACCAGATGTTCATCTGTAACGTTGTCTATTAATGAAACAAAACAACCATGAGTAACTTTATTTCTGTAATTAAAATGTTCTTTCAACGAAATAGGTACACCGTGCAATGGACCAACAAGTTTGCCATTTTTCTTAAAATACTCATCCTTCTCCTCAGCTTGTTTCAACCCCTCATCAATAAAAAACTCCATTGCACAATTTGTAAATTGATGTGAAAGTACCGCCCTTTTAGCGAATGCCTTGAGAACTTCGACAGCAGTTAATTCTCCGTTACCCATTTGCTGCACTAATTGATATGCTGGTGTGTCAGTAATTTTGAATTCTTCCGGTGACAATAATTTTTGAGTATACATATAATCTACAGCATTGAATTGCCCACTAATCAACTTGTCTATTGTTTGAGGTAATTTTACTGTTAAATCTTTAGGAATTGAATCTTCTAACTTTTGTTGGTACTGCTTGATTTTTGGTGCGTAAATAGATTGAAATTTTGCTTCATCTTCATAGTTGTCAAGTGGATCGTTAATCAAAAACGATTTGAAAGTGGATGAGGACATAGTTAGCAACAAGCTTGGTTCTACAGAATTGAAACATTACTGGACCACACTGGCCAAATATATACCAACCAGATTGTCTCCACTTTGGAGTTATTATTTGTTTAACAAAATTCTTGTCCAGATTTGACTTCACAGAAATCTTGTGGGTGTTGGTGTTTTGACTTCTTGCGTATGTCGAGTTGTGCAGCTTGAAATGTGGGGAAGTAATGATCCCTTTTTGCTATTTTCCAACCATTTATGTTGGGAATTGTGGAATCAGAGCAGATTGTGTTGGTTAATGTTGGCTCTGTGCCAGATCTCATAGCCCAGAAGAGAATTCTTGGTATTTTGCCATAAACATCGGCGATATAAAATGTTAGCTTGTGGTCCTATCGCCGGACTGCATGACAACGCAAATAGAGCATACTTTACCACGACTTACATATTTTTGTCGGCAGCTTAGTGGCACAAAAGTGAATATCCAAATTAGGATGTACGATGCGATCATAGAAAGCCATGGCTCAATGGCAAACTGAGTACGTGAGATAACAATAAATACCACTGACAAAATAATAGTGCCATTTAGCTCAATTTTTGAAATTATAAAACAATTTCTTAATATCGGGCGTACTTTTTTGCGTAACATATCTTCAACAATCATACTATTTACATGGTAAATGTTAATATTGCAACTTGAGACTTGATCCACATTTTCAATGTACCCAAAGCCTTTCAACTATATTTAGTGTTTATACAAATCTACTTTCAAAATGTCATCAACTATGGTTTTTCCAGCAGCTATAACTTCCTCGTCATAATATCTTCTACCACTCAATTGTAATCCGACTGGGGCTCCAACAAATTCGTCTGGTTTATAGTTTTCGTTTTCCAATTGCTCTAATGTTGATCTATATTTATACTCCAAATCTTCTTTTCTCCATTGATCGACAGCTGGATCTTGATAGATACCAGTTTGGAATGCTAATGTTGGTAAATCTAAGATGTTGAACAAAGCTGTGTATGACCAATTGTAAACTTCTTCTGAATGAGGTGCAACATTATTGTAAGTTGGACTTAAGATAAAATCAACCTTGTTGTCGACCAAATATTTAGTGTACTCATTTCTTAGAGTATCTCTAATTACATTTAACTCACGATTCTTTTCCACTGTGTAGTTCTTGGCACCATCGCCATAATTCAAACTCCATTTAGTCAATTTTTTCAAAGGCTCACCAGAATCGGCCAACAATTTTCTTTGCATGTAATTTCCGTCACAATTGTACATTTTGTTGACTGTTTCGTAAGCCAATTTTGTATTGGGTGGTTGAAATTCAACAATTTTAGCACCTGCAGCTTTCAATTTTTCCACAACTTCATTAATTGCTCTTCTAATTGGTGGTGAAACCCTGACTAATCCGTCGTCTCTGATAACAGCAATTGTCAAATCTTTAGCTTGAGGTTTTGAAACAGATCTCCATTGGACAGGTAACGACCAAGCATCTTTTTCCCAAGGTTTACCGTCATTAATGTATGCTTTCATCCATAAATCCAAATCTTCAATTGATCTACCCAAAGGACCTAATACCGCTGGAACTGATTCTTGACCTGCTCCTGAGGAAATACCACCGTTTCCTGAGATTCTTCTTGTTGTAGGTCTGAAACCATGTGATCCTGAGTAAGCAGCTGGAGCTCTAATGGAACCACCAATATCTGAACCTACACCTATTGCTGAACCTCCAAAAGCAGTGATACCCCCTTCGCCGGAAGAAGAACCACCACTTGACAATAATAAATTGAATGGGCATTTAGTCAAACCTGTGAAATTGTTATTTGAATCGAGATGCATTAATGTTTGAGGTTGGGTTGTTCTAACGTAAAAAACAGCTCCCAAATCCTCTAATATTTGGGTAGTGACCCCGTGACTTTCAGGAATATGAGTTAATTTCGAAACATAACCCCCGTGAGTAATTTTATTTTTATAATTCATTTGTTCTTTTAATGATATTGGCAAGCCATGTAATGGACCGACAATCTTACCATTAGATTTATAGTAGTCGTCTCTTTCTTGTGCTTGTTTCAACCCTTCATCTATGAAAATGTCCATTGCACAATTTGTGAATTGGTGAGCAATTATGGCTCTCTTAGCAAATGCTTTAAACACTTCGACAGCAGTCAATTTGCCCTTAGACATTTGTTCAACCAACTGATAAGATGGAGTATCAGTAATTTTAAATTCCTCAGGAGTTAATAATTTTTCTTTATACAAATAATCAACTGAATTGAATTGATCTTTAATCAATTGATCTATTTCTTTAGGTAATTTGACAGTTGATTCTTTAGGAATGGCATTTTTTAAATCTTCTTGATATTTTTGAACTTTTGGAAACCAGTCTTTGTTGTACTTTGCTTGATCTTCGTAGTTATCGAGTGGATCATTAATTAAAAATGAGCTGAATAATTCAGAGACAGACATTGTCGAATAAATGGTGAATGTGGAATGAAAAAAAAGTGGAAATTGATCTTATAAATATAAAATTTAGTACAACGAGCGCATATTAAAATTTAAATTCGTTATCAAATAAAATGCAGTTACAAAAGCATTCAGGATTTCGTTACAAAAGCCGCCTTTTTATAACAAATAATGTAGATCATTTAAGCATTTTGAAAATTAGAGACCACAAATTTTGACTTTCAAACGCCTCTAAATTATGTTGTTTAAAACATGAAACTACTGGACGATTATCGGTAATAAACTCCACAATTGAATTTTTCCAACACAAAAATTTCCGCTAAAGATAGCGTTGCGCTTCCAGCTTTTTTGGGAAGTAAGCGGTCCGGTGAAATATTCAAAACAGTGCGTAGCCGCTAATTTCAGAAATAATTCTAATTAACGCATTTTGTAAATCAAAATCTTCTATTAAACTATATAAGCAACCAGGAAAAATCCTCATGGATGTCTTGGGACTTTAACCCAAAAAAAACCTTGGTCGTAATTAAAAAATTCAAACATCTAAAGTATTAGCCTTACTGAATGAAGCATATTTTTGAAACGGATCATTTCTTTCAAACTCATACTCTGGGTTCTTAGCTTTAAGTTTCTTGATGTAAACTCTTTTTATGGCTTTCCATGCTTCTCCACCGATTAAGAACAAAACAGTAAATGCAATCGCAACACCCCATTCGTACCCAATTGGTCCGTGTAAAAACACCTTATCGTTTATAACAGGTATATAAACCACTGGGAATACACTGACAACACCAAAAACAATTGACCAAAACAAAAATTGATTTCCCCATAAATGGCATGCCAAATCCTTCCACCATGGGTTTTCAGAATCGGGCCTCATGTGGAAAAACGATAATCTGAGATGTAAACATTCAAAACTCAAAAGTAATGCTGCCCATGTGAATGCTGCAAATGCTCCCGATCTACCTTCAAAAACAAGTTTACATCCATGACCAGACTCGGAATTACAATCCGATCCTAAAAATCCATTGCCTTTACCGTAAACAATCACAACGAAACATGCCAAACAGCAAGCGGCCATCCAAAAACCATATGCAAACATATCAATGATAACTTCCCAAGTAAAAATAGTCTTGTTTGGTGGTTTATCTAATATATCATGATCAGCTTTTTCTTGACCTAATCCCATTGCTGGGAAACATGACGTGATAACAATAATCCATAACACTTCGACTGGTGCTAATGGAAACACAGAAAATCCATCATTATCCATAAACGCCAATCCTACCATCAAATAAATGGCTTGTGCCACATTTTCAGCTAACAATTGTAATACAAATTTTTGGATATTTGTAGACATTCTTCTTCCTTCTTCAATGGCATTTAAAATTGAGGCAAAATTGTCATCAGTCAATATGATATCAGAAGCATCTTTAGCGACATCCGAACCGTTCATACCCATTGCAATACCAACATCTGCTTTTTTCAAACTAGGTGAGTCATTGACTCCATCACCTGTCATTGCAACAAACTTATTCCTACGATGCAAAGCATCAATCATTCTAACCTTTGTTTGTGGTGCGCACCTAGCAATAACTAATGGTAAAACTGGTAAATCGTCGATTTCTTGATCAGTTAAAGCATCAAATTCGTTCGCTGTCATAACCATAACTTTGACAATCTCAGGAGTGTAGTGATATAAATTATGAGGTAAAATCCCAACTTCCTGAGCAATTGCCTTGGCTGTACCTGGATGATCACCGGTCAACATACGAACATTGATACCAGCGTGATGACATAATTTTACCGAATGACGTGTTTCTTCTCTTGGTGGATCATAAATACCAATTAAACCTAAAAATGTAAGGCCCTTTTCCACATCTGGTCTGGAATTCAAATCAGATGTTTCTACATTCAACTTTTTCGATGCGAAAGCTAAAACTCTTAACCCTTGGGAAGATAAAGAAGCCATATTGTCTTCAACAACTTTCAAATCTTGTTCAGTCAACTTCTTACCTCTAACATCGTACTCACAAATATCGATTATCCTTTCGACAGCACCTTTTGAGTATATGTAAGTGCCTTCTTTATTTTCATATATGGTCGACATTCTTTTAATCGATGAATCAAACGGGAACTCAGATATGAAATTCAAGTTCTCATCCTTTATTAAATCTTCTCTTTCCCAGCCTAATCTTCTAGTGAAAACATTTATTGCAATTTCAGTTGGATCACCATGAGCTTCCCATTTATTGTCAATGAATTTCACAGTAGCAATATTTGCTAAAGTTGCTGTTTTCAACCAGTCTAAAATATTTTTTTGATCAGGTAAGTTAGATCCAAACTGAACTTCATCATCCACGTCGTCTATTTCTTTAGGTGACATGTCTTTGAACTTGAGTGTCCCAATTTCATGATTGAACGGTTCATTTGAGTTTTCGACTTGATAAGTACCTACATAAGGTAACCAAACACGTTTAGCAATCATTTTACCCAAAGTAAGAGTACCTGTTTTGTCAGAACAAATATCATCTACTCCTCCTAAAGCTTCTAATGAATCTAATTTCCGTACAATTACATGTTTGCCAATCATCACGTTTGCACCTACTGCCATTGTGATTGTCAAAACAACGATCAAGGATGATGGAATCATAGACAAGGCCACACAAATTGCATAAATTGCTACATTCTTTGTGACATCCATCTTTTGTGAGCCCATCACAACTATAGCAAAAATCACGGCCACCCAAAATAATAAGATTGCCAACCACGACAATTTTCTCTGTAATGGTGTACCGACATTTGTACCTAAAACATTTTGAATAATGTTCAATGTGGTTTTTCCGATAGCAATTGAGTAATTTTTGAATGAAGGTTCTTTCACTTTGACAATCATTTGATCATCATTGTTCTTCAAACTGTCTGCAATTTTACCGATTTCAGTGTTTAATCCGGTCGAAACAGCGATACCTGACCCTCTACCTTTTGATACAATTGACGAACTAAATACCATATTCAAACGATCTCCAACGGGGATTGGATCATCAGTGATATAGATTTCCTCGTGATCTTTGGCAACTGGTAATGACTCACCTGTCAACATAGCTTCATCTGTTTCTAGATTCAATGAGTCAATCAATCTCAAATCAGCAGGAACAGTATCACCAACTTTGATATAAACAATATCACCAGGGACAACATCTTCAGCATTGATATCTTGTGCAACTTCATTTCTCAAAACCCTAGCCACAGGTGAGCTCAAATTTCTGATAGAACCCATTGTTTTTTCAGCTTTGAATTCTTGAATAAAACCAACAACAATATTGACACCAATAACGAACCCAATGACACCACCGGATATCCAATCTTTAATAGCCAAGGCGATAATCATGGAGATTATCAACACCAATACCATGGCGTTGAAAACTTGGTGGGCAAAGATTTTTGTGACCGAAATCTTATCTTCTTTACCTAAATTGTTTAAACCATATTCATCTTTCTTTGAAGAGACTTGACTATCAGTCAAACCCTTTTTCAAGTCGATATTTAGTAAACTAGCAACATCACTAATACTTAATCTATAAGGATCTAAATTGCTGGAGTGTTTCGACGGTTCTTGACTGCTTTGAACTTCAATTTTTTGACTAATTGACGAACCATGATTTATAACTTGTTTTTCAGATACAGACTTTATTTTCCTTTAATTTAATGTAATACAAAAATGAACTTTCTAAAGCTCACTCGAAACTGGGTGTGTGGATGTTTTGAGGCACAATATACGCTTGTGAAAGACTAGATGCGACTCTTGATATAAAGTTTTAGCCACTTGGGAAGGGATCTATTGTATTTATATTTTTTCAGTTGCGGAATGGTTATGAACGTTGCGAAAAAAAAAATTTTAATCCAGTTTTTCTTGGATTTCTTTTTGCAACATGATGGGATTTAGCCATGCGATTTCACAAGACTGATAGTGCGATATTTGACAATTTGTCGTTTCATTTCATTCAAATAATCTCCCATTCGTATTCAAGTAGATGTACGTTCTCATCAGATAAGAACTTACAATCCGAAGTTAAACTCTGGTTATTAAGTTGATATTAGTTAGCCAAGACTAATCGTAAGTTAGCCAAGACATAAAATATTTACGTTCTATTTTAGAAACGTGGTAGGTCCCTTATTGTTGCTTGGTGCTTGAACGATTCTCCGATATTCTCTGGTTTAAAGGCTTAAGATAAGTTTGCAACATATTACTATACACCAAAATTGTCGTGTAGTTTGTTTGAATTATGGTTTGTAGCCATGTCTCGCTTAACTTAGTGTCTCACACATGGCTGTCAAAAATCACAGTGTATTTTTTGCAACCTGTTTGTCGTTTCACGAATTGGTACAGTACAATGATTCGTATTCAATTTAACTCACATATGTAGATACATAATTACTGTATCGGTAAGTTAATTCCAATTAAATCTTTTTATTAAGTTGAAAACAAACCTTAAAGTACTCAAAATAGAATAATTATAAATAGTAATATGCGAAACGTGTTGCAAAAAATTTATAGCTCAATCATTCAAACATGTTTAACATCATATATTTCATTTTACTATTGCATGTAGTTTACTCATCGTACGCTCCATTTGAGGTCAGCTGCCCTAGAAATAAATTAACCAGATCATCAAACTCTGGATTGAACCCAAAAGAAGCCGATTACATTAATTCAAGATATCCTATTGCCAAAAGTAATTTAGCTGCCTATTTGAAATCAGCAAAACTAACTGACTTTGATGTTGACTCTTTCTTGTCCAAAACAAATCCAACAATTGGCTTAGCTTATAGTGGAGGAGGCTATCGTGCTCAACTTTCTGGAGCGGGTCAATTGTCGGCTTTGGATTCGAGAACTGAAACATCTAATCCAATTTTGTCCGGAATCCTACAATCTTCTAATTATCTCGCTGGCTTATCGGGTGGTTCTTGGATGGTTGGAAGTGTTGTAAGCAACAATTTCATTTCAATAGATGAAATTTTGCAGCAAAATACTTTATGGATCATCAATTCCATTTTAGACTATTATGATAACATAGCAAAAACTTTAGAAATGTGGTTAGATATTGCAAATCAAATTGACAGTAAGTCAAAAGCTGGTTTTGATGTCAGTATCACAGACGTATGGGGAAGAGCTTTGAGTTACGTTTTGTTATCCGATTTTTACAAAAATGGAGTAGATTTCTTATGGTCTGAAATCACAAACAATGGAAATTTTCAAAACCATTATATGCCTTTTCCTTTAATTGTCACTGACGGTCAAGAACCAAACACAACAATTGTTAATAGTAACTCCACTATTCTTGAACTAACACCTTTCGAGGTAGGATCATGGGATCCAAGTTTGGGTACTTTTGTGGAGACACAATACATTGGAAGTAGTCTACTAGATGGGCTTCCAACCACGGATAAATGTATTAATGGCTTCGACAATGGCGGTTTTTTTATGGCTACATCATCTTCAATGTTTAACGCGGTGATTGCTAAATTGGATAGTTCCAAATTACCAAAGATATTAAAAGATTTCATTAACAAAAATTTCAACAAACCGGGTGGTTTGACTGCTAAATACAACCCAAACCCATTCAAAACTTCGAATCCTAAAAATAAAATCGAAGCTTCCGAAACATTGTACTTAGTAGATGGAGGAGAAGATGGTCAGAATATACCTCTAGTTCCTTTGTTATACCGGAATTTAAGTGTGATTTTTGCTTTTGACAATTCAGCCGATACATATAATTGGCCTGATGGCTCGAGTTTAGTAAAAACTTATGAAAGACAATTTTCACCACAAGGGATTCCATTTCCTTATGTTCCCGACACAAACCTGTTTATTAATTTAAATTTAACTTCAAAGCCAACATTCTTTGGGTGTGAAGCTAAAAATTTATCGTCGTTGACTGATAATATTTATGATGTACCATTGGTTATTTATATTGCCAATCGTCCATTTACTTATTGGTCAAACACTTCAACCTTCAAGTTGGAGTATACAACCACAGAGAGAAACTCCATGATCCAAAATGGATACGAAGTCGCTACTAGGTTTAATGGAACTTTGGATAACGAATTTCAAGCTTGTATAGGTTGTGCTATAATCAGAAGAGAACAAGAGAAATTGGGATTGACGCAGACCGAACAATGTAGAAAATGTTTTGAAACATATTGCTGGCATGGCGAAACTTACACAGGGCAGCCTTTAGGTGATAATTTCAGTAATAATGGAAGAACCAAAGGGGCTTCTGATTATGGTCCTCAAAATGTGGGTGGCTTCAGTGATGGCGAAGCAGAAATTTTCAAATAATTCTTCAAACTAATTTTTAGCTATATAGAAAATTCTAAATTATTACTATTTTAATAAGAGTCAATTCAAGATAGTTGTATTTTGAGCATAATATATTATTAAAAAATAAATGTCATAATTGACAATTAGCTGGCTTGCAGTTAAAACTAGTCTCAATTGATATAAACGTTTTTACTGTACTTGTGGTATCTTTTAGTTGTCCAGCGTCTAAATCTCTTACCAAACATCAAGAATATAACAAAACCACCATTGATGATTATTGAAAGCATAAACATTATCCACGTTGTCTTTTTTAAACCATCTTTGGCAAACCATGGTTGGAAAGCAAATGAAAATCCCATTCCGACAATATTACGAACAACCAAAATCAAAACAATACTTTCACTAGCAAGATCATGATAACATTCGACTGCGTAAGTTAAACAGATGGCTCCTGAACTACCCATTGCAAAACCAAGGCCACCTTGACCGAGTACAACAGAAACAGCCCAATGCATTTTGTAATAAGCTCCTAATCCGTAAAACAATAAACCTGCAGCATTAATTATTGTTGGAACAATCATAGTCCACAATCTGTGCTCTGGTTCAAGAACACCATTATTTCTTTGAGCCAACTTTATGGCGGCCCAATCGACAAAATGACCACCGTAAAACATACCGACAACACTTCCTGCAAATTGACCAACTGTTGTAAGACCAACATTTTGTGGCGAGAAATTGTATGGCTCTGCTCCATAAATGTAACCTTGGGTATTTGCGACCAAACTCAACCACATCATTTGAGATCCATAAACAAGACCTGACCAAATAACACCAGGGAAAGTAATTAAATAAAGTGGACGACAAAAGATAGTCAACCAAGGTCTTGGGTCATTTTGTTCGGTATGAATCCACTTACGTTTTTGAATCCAAGTTCTTTCCAGTGGAATTGATTCTTCCAGTGAACTACCTTTTGCTTGCTCGCTGTACAATGCTTCCTTTTTGCTATCTTCGGGTATTTCTTCATCTTCATCAAATTCACCTTTTTCAATAATATCCTTAGCATGTCTTCTAAATGAAGTGTCTTCCATGAAAAAGATTTGGAAAATAAATAATACACAATAAATAATGATTTGCAAATAGAAGCACCATCTCCAACCAATTGTGTCAACACAATATCCAGCCACAACTGGTGCTAACGAGCAACCACCATATAATGCCAAAATCAACAAACTAAATGCAGTAGACCTTTCATGTTGGAAATATAAGTCGGTAGAAGAAATTTCAACCAAGGAATCAACTGGTGAAGCAGCAAAACAAACCCAGAATCTGAAAACATCCATAACGTGGATATTCTTTGCAACAGCTCCGATTATACAAGATATCAAAGCTATAATTGTACAAACATTATAGACAAATTGTTTACCCCATTTCAAACCAAACACTTGAATAATTGGAACACCACAAATAAGTCCCAAAAAACCGAGCGCAATAAAAATACCCAATTGATTGGGGGTAGTCTTAAGATCTTTCAACCAAGTACCAAACAAAGGTCCTATAAAATTTGATGACCCAGCTAATATAAACGCCCAAACCCAAATTATACCGAATTGGATGTTTCTTTTAGACTTTGACCATCTCAATGGGTCATTAGGATTAGAAGAAGGTTGCGGTTGCAAAATGATATTACCATTTTCTTTTTTAACGTGCATGGTACCCAAAACGTCCACCAAATGGACAGTACCCGGAACATAATCAATCTCAGTCATTGTCTAGCTTTAGTTTCTACATACGAGACTCTGTCATTTGTGGTGACTTATATACGATGGATACCCCGTATGTTATCTGCAAAGCCAAGCAGTTTGTTTTCGGACAGCCTAGCTTTTCTTTGTTATTTTCTGTTGGCATCCATTCCAATAAGGCTTTTACCTGACCATATAAACAAGGAGAGTAATAATACTGAATTTTGTTTTTGTAGTTGACCTTAGTCAGCAATTTCTTGTTTTTCGTACTTGCATGAGTTAGACCATAATTTAGTTGGCCAACTTGAGAAAGCAGCAGTATCAGAAAAGCAGGATAAGTTGCAAAAAAATAATTAGGTGGAGAACAATTATAATTCAAGGAACTGCTATTCCGTAGTGACAAGAAAAAGAGTATATCACGATTACAATAAATAATATTAGCTTCGATTTTGGCAAACTGTACCATTCAAAAGACGTTATCAATATAGGCTAGGCATAATCAGATTTGTTGGATCTTGATCTAGAAAAGTAGAATTGCAATACAAAAGCTACCATTTATAAAAAGAACACAAAAAGCACAAGCATAAAAAATATCCCATTTTAGGATTTGTGCATTTTTCGGCTAATCGAATTAGGATAGTGTTTGCGTAGATAGAGATAGGTGGCTCTCACTGTAATTGATTCTTATCTATGATTTCTAGAATAACTGCTGATTGGTATAACAAATTAAACTCGAGCATTAAGCTCAAATTTTCATCTTAAATGTAATACTAGCAATTACTTCAAAACGTTGATCTGATAGTAGTTTGGTGATACCCCACACTTCAAAATACACAACCGGTTACAGTGAAATCCAAAGTTACGTTAAAGCGATCTAAAAAAATAAAATTAGCGGGTTCATCGGAATCGTAATAGAAATTTTGCGTTGGGAGCGCTTATCGTACAAAATTGTATACAGTATTTCTTGAGCTGGGGTATAAATTTGTGGAACTGACTGAAGAGTGCCAAACACCTTGTCAAGTTACTTTTATTTGTTTTTCCATTTTTTGATAGTATGGCCTCGTCCGATGAATTGTTCCACCTGTTTTTGACCAAAGATCCACTTAACAATTATGAGGATCAGGAAAAATTCGATCTTCATTGGTTACCCAAGATCAAAAAGTATCAACAGGATTTGAAAAATGCTATTCCTGATGAATTGACAATTCCCTTACCTAAAAATGTTGATGAATTAATACAAGATCAATTCAATTCAATCGACTATCTATACACTCAAAAATCGTTGACTCCTCAAGAATTCAAAATTACCGACACTCCGGGTTTTCAACTAGTAGATCAGATGTCGAAAGGAGAATTGACAGCTGTGGAAGTTTTTAACGCGTTTTCCAAAAGAGCTGTGATTGCTCATCAATTTACTAATTGTGCAATGGAATTTTTCATTGATGAAGGATTGAAACAAGCAGAGCAAAGAGACGAATACTACAAAGCAAACGGGAAAATTGTAGGGCCTCTTCATGGCTTGCCGATCTCATTAAAGGAACATTTCTATTATAAGAACAAAATTACTCATGGAGGATACGTTTCAATGATTGACTACATCATTAAAGAACACGGAGTAACAACACAAGTTTTGGAAAACTTGGGTGCTGTTTTCTATGTCAGAACAACTCAACCTCAAACCTTGATGCATCTCGACTCTAATAATAACTTTACCGGCTTGACTAAATGTCCTTACAATTTGCTATTATCAAGTGGTGGTTCTTCTTCCGGTGAGGGTGCAATCACTGCATTTGGTGGCTCGGTGTTGGGTGTTGGATCAGATATCGGAGGGTCAATAAGATCTCCAGCTGCGTATTCAGGCTCTCATGGTTTTAGACCCACGTCAAACCGAGTTTCTTTAGCTGGTGGGACTTCCTCCGGTGCTGGTCAAGAGTCAGTGCCTGCAGTTATAGGTCCCTTGGGTAGATCAGTAGAAGATATCAATTTGTGGATGAAATCATATATCAATGAGGGTAAACCATGGGAGTTGGATCCTTGCTCTTTACCAATGTACTGGAGACTGGTTTCCAAACCTGACCCAAAATCGTTAACCATAGCTGTCATCAGAGATGATGGTTTAGTAAGAGTTTCTCCTCCGATCAAAAGAGCTTTGAATGAAGTTGTTGAGAAATTAAAACTCGCCGGAGTCAAGATTGTTGAGTTTGATCCACCAAATACAAAACTAGCTTATGAAACAATTAACAAAATGTACAATTGCGATGGGAACTACATGCAAAGAAAATTATTAGCAGAATCAGGCGAGCCGTTAGTGAAATTGACCAAGTGGAATTTGAATTACGGTGATGGAGCTAAAATCTATACCGCGAAGGAAAACCGTGAGCTAAATGTGATTAGAGACAATTTGAAATCAGAATATACCAAATATCTACTTGAAAACAAAGTCGACTTCATCTTGAGTCCAACGTATAACAATGTTGCGCCTCATTCAGAAAAGGTCTACAACTGGTCATACACGGCATTGTTCAATATTTTAGATTTTCCAACATTGGCTTTCCAGACAGGTATTTTTCAGGATCCAACGATTGATGTATGGACCGAGCAAGACTTGACTCGTGAGTATAGATCGCCATTAGAAAAATTAGAAAATCAAAACTACAAGTCAGATGAATTTGTGGGGGCTCCTGTTGGATTACAGTTAAGTGGAAGAAGGTATTTTGATGAAGAAGTCATTGCAGCTGGTAAAACTATAGTGGATGATATCTTAAAAGTAGATTTATATAAACATTAATAGAAAAATTACGCCGCACCTTCATCGAGTAATTTTTTATCTGCACGTAATAAATTTTATCTCCTCACATCATCAAACGGTTACACATTTGTATCATGCTCTAGGGATGACCAAGGCAATCTACAACGTCAAAAGTAAGAATAATAGCGAGACGACACCGCTATTACGACCTGTGCCGCCGCAGCCAGTGCAAGACGAAGAAGTTGAGAATATTTTAAATCATGAGGAAGTAATCGTTACGGGTCGGAGCTCCAATGTACGAGTTTATGTTTACGTAATTGCGATACTTGTGTTTATTACAATTGTATTGGTTGGCTACTTTTTGTTTGATGATTTCAAACAAGTTTTGAATGATTCAATTGATTTGAAAATCGACCAAATCTCATTCCATAATCTAACCTCAAGAGGTATAAGTTTGAAAATAGATGCACAAGTAAATATAAACTATCAAATGAAGAATTTCATTCAAACTTATTTGGTCAAATTTGTGACTTCAATATTTAGTGTCATCACTATCACCAATCTAAAGCCTATTGACATGTACAGTAAATTCACTGATTTCAATACTGATTACATCTATTTAGGTAATTCGTTACCTCCACCAATGAACATTACAATAATAAACGAGGCATCTAATCAGCTAAGTTTTATTAGTGATTGCAATTTTAGTGATTCAGAATTGATGGAATTTTTAAAATACTATTATAATACGGATTCACCCCTAGTGAATTTGAACCTTTTAGGTGTGGGAAAAGAAGTAAAGCTCCATTATGGTTTTATAACTTTAACTTTGAAAAACGTTGAATTCACGCAAGACATCACCATCAATAAAGGTGAGGTGCAACCAATTGTAAATATAGAGTCTTTCAAGATGAATTCTACTTCAGAAATGATCACTACTGATGTACAGCTTAAAATTGAGAGCAAATTTGAACTACCTAGTTTTCAATTAAGCAAAACGAATTGGAATTTGATGTTTGAAGACTGTTTTCAAAATTTAATTAAAGTGGGAACTTGGGAAGGTTTGCCGATTGATATAGCTGAAAACAGCAAATTCATAATCGCAACTGTGAAAGGAACTATAAAAACAGTCTCCGAGAATTTGATGGATGATTGTGGTAGAGGTTTGAGTCCCATTAACCAAATTGTACAATTATACCTACACGAACAACCAATTCATTTTTATTTGCAACTCAAAAATTCGATTTCGCAGCTTCCAAAATGGATTAATGATTTATTGTCTCGGCCAATAGAGTTGTCAATGAAGTTGCCCAAAATCAATTTACCTGAATCACAAAACAAGCTTACTGTAAATTCATCCAATATCTGTATTGACGAAAACGTAATCAACTTGGATACAAATCTTACATTTATACAGGAGAAGATTCCGTACTATGAGAATTTGACTTTTAAGTCGGCTTTCAACGTTTGCTCCGATAAGGGTATTATTTTGAGAGGCAAAACTGGACAAGTTTTTATCGATGACAAAAATTTAATCAATCCTAGCTTGAATTTGGATATAGTGGATCCGAAAACATTTGGTAAAGTTATCAATGAGATAATAAACAACAAGACACAAAAAGACACTTATTTAAATGTATCATTGCAAGATGTCTCCATCAATACGCCGCTTTTCAAGAGAGTAAAATTCAAGGAAATTGATATTCCTAACGTTAAAGCTTCCAATAAAAATTTGTTCTTGAATGTGAATTACGCAGAATTGATAAGTGAGCTAAATGTAACGTTAGACAATTTATACTTGATTGATTCCAGTGAAAAAGAATTGAGATTTTTAATTGATTTGTCAATGTTCAATCCTACCAATTACTCAGTTGATATTATGAACGATGTGGTGATATTTGGGATCTATACAAAAAATATCAATCTCGGTAATGTTGTACTAAAAAACGTATATATTCCGAATTCAGAAAATAAGTTTTACTTAACGTGTGAATTTCACATCAATTTAGAAACATACGAAGACCGTGTTGGCTTGGAGAATTTTATCAGTAGTTACATATCATCAGGGGTCAAGAATTTAAGTATCGACGTATACAATAATGAAATACCCACCAATCCAATACTAAGCGATGTGATACAACAAGTATCATTGAAAGGTATACCACTACCTCAATTGAGATTCCAAACTAGTGATTTAGATGAGTACAATCCATTCATAGTGGAGGTGATTATACATATAGTCACATCAGAGATTGAAATCAAGATTTTCAACCCGGTAAGCAATTCAGAATTACATGTAGAGATATTTTCTGCGCAAGCAAAACATAATGATATTATACTAGGCTACTTGTCTCACAGAGAGCTCTTGATCATTCCACCGGGTGTATATCAAACTCCAAGAATGTCTATTAAGATTAATTCCAATGATTCGATGGATATTTTGAAGAAATATCTCAACAATGAACTAGATATCAAGGTCATGGCAATGTTGAATCTTCAGATCGACAGTTTTGATGTTAACTTACTATACAATGGGTGTCAGTTGAAAAGTAAGATTAGGTTTTAAATATACGCTTCATATGGTATTGCTTGAATCTAGATGCGTAGGACTTTTTCTATTTATAGTAACAAAACAAACAAACAACAATCAGGGATCGTGCATGGGCAGATTTTGTTTACATTTCTTAATTTTTTTTTTTCGTTTTCTCGTCAGTGTTGAAATTTAGTCTCAGGTTCAATTTCTTTCCGGTTACAGTCAATCACTACTACTACTTACGTTCGCTATGGCTACTAAATCATTTTTGAAAGTTTCTACATTATTGGGATTGGCCTCGGTCTTATCCACCACCTTAGCCACCCCACCAGCTTGTTTATTGGCTTGTGTTTCTCAAGTTGAGAAATCATCCAAATGTGATGGTCTTAACGATTTATCATGTGTTTGTTCAAGCTTATCATCTGATGTCGACTCATGTTTGAAGAGCCAGTGTCCAGATGGAGATTATGACTCAGCAAAATCAGCTTTCAAATCTTCATGTTCTGGTTATTCATCAAATTCATCATCTTCAAGTGAATCAAGCTTCGCTTCATCATCATCATCATCATCAGCTTCATCATCCTCATCATCCTCTGTTGAAGCTTCATCCTCATCATCAGTCGAATCTACTTCAAGCTCCTCAGCTGCTCCATCTTCAAGTTCTTCCGTTGAAGAAACCTCATCAGTTGAATCCTCAACTGAATCTTCATCAGTAGAATCTACCGAATCTTCTGCTGAATCATCAACTGAAGAATCTACTGAGACATCAGCTGAATCTACTACTGCTGCTTCATCTACAGTTGAAGCTGCTTCAACCACATTAGAATCTTCATCAGTTGTCGAAACTAGTGCTGCTGAAACTCACTCAGTTGTTACCCAAACCAGTGAAGGTGCTGGTGTTGCTAACAAAGTAGGTTTAGGTGCTGTTGTCGGTTTAATCGGTGCTGCTTTGTTGTAACTTGATACCATTTGACGTTATTTCTTTTCTTTAAAATTTTAAAAAGTATAAGTTTCATAAATATAAACATTTACATAGATAAGTCTTCTGTTCAAAATACTCTAGGACTCCATATACGCACGTAAGCGGTGTACAACCTTGTTTTTGTAATCTGGGAGAGCCCGTATTTATTTTGTTTGCGTTTTCGGAAGCTCCGACGGACTCCATGTTTTGATCCCACTATCAAAGCTCTTTTTTCCTACATGATTTAATCATACCTAAAACTATAAATACAAGACAGTGTACATTGTTTTCAGCACAATCTGTTTTTAACCATGCCGTCGACTTCTTCAGCATCAAACATTAAAGCTGTTCGTAGGATTCATTATACTTTGTTTTTCGGTACATTTATCGATACCCCAGATATCGGCGATTTACAAATCAACACCAATACGCTTGTAGGAGTAGATGAGACGGGAACCATAGATTTCATACAAAAGAATTACGAAACAGACCAAAATGAAAACAAATCGCCAATACAGTTTTTCATAGACAACAGAAAGAACGATAAGTTGAAAACAAGGATTAATTATTTCGAGTTTATTGATTATTCACATGAACCTACCAAATTCCTTATTCCGGGATTCATCGATACTCACATACACGCATCACAATATCCAAATATGGGGATTGGTTTGAACACGCCGTTATTGGATTGGCTAACGAAATACACATTCCCATTAGAGTTGAGATTCGGCACTGATGAGAAGAAGTTGGAGTTTGCCAGAAACATCTATACAAAAGTTATACGCAAGACTTTAAGCAACGGAACGACGTGTGGGTCCTATTTCACCACTATTGATCCCGAAACGACGAATTTATTTGGGGATTTGTTATTGGAGTTGGGTCAACGAGGCTTTGTAGGTAAAGTTTGCATGGATCACAATGAGACATATAAAGATTATGAGGAAACCTACGAGCAGTGTGTTGAATCAATGGATAAAATAATAAATCATATTCAAAATGTGAATCCAAATGGTGAAAGTTTGATCAAGCCAATTATTACACCTAGATTTGCACCGGTGTGTACTAGAAAATTGCTCAAATATTTAGGAAAACTAAGCACAAATCATCATCTACCAATCCAAACTCACATTAGTGAGAACAAACAGGAAATTGAATTGGTGAAAGGTTTATTTCCAGATTGTGAGAATTACGCATCAGTGTATGAAAAACACAACTTACTTAACCAGAACACTATTCTAGCACATGCCATACACTTAACTCCCAAAGAAATCAAATTGATTCGAGATAAAAACTGCTCAATCTCTCATTGTCCAACATCCAACACATTTATATCGAGTGGGGAAGCTCCAATATACAAATACTTGCATAAGGACCAATTGAATGTCAGTTTGGGAACAGATGTGAGTGGTGGGTTTGACTCGTCAATTCTTCAAGTGATCAAACACTCTATTTTGGTCAGCCATCACTTATCCATGACATCCAAGGACTCGGAGCAAAAGTTATCGATTAAAGATGCGTTGTACATGGCAACGATGGGAGGTGCAAAAGCAGTTGGACTTGAATCAACAGTGGGATCGTTTGAAGTGGGGAAAAAATTTGACGCTCAATTGATTGACTTGACAAGCAAAGACAGCCCAATAGATATTTTTGATTGGCAGTTGCCTACCAAAGACGACACAATTGACAAATTGACTGATTTGTTGAGTAGGTGGGTTTTTTGTGGTGATGATAGAAATTGTGTTAAAGTGTGGTGTAATGGAAGACTGGTGATTGATAAGCATAGTTACAGAGATGATAAATGGATAGCTATAGATTGATGAATGAACAAATGTCATGTAATTGAATCTAATTAAAGGCACTACTATTGTAAAATTATGAGCAGTGTAGATTATCTGCAGCCCTTGGTAGCTGTAAGTTCTTTGACGTTCAACACAACGTAGAAGCTATATTTGGAGTCAAAATAAGACTACCAAATAAGTAATTGCAAAGAATCACAGTAGACAGTTGAAAGCTATATAAAGTTGATCGCCAAATTGGATTCAAGTGCCAACCATTATAGGATTGAGAAACAACTTTTAAAAGTGGACAAGATACCATACAAAAACTTTCCCTACGAAGCGTCTCAAATTGTGTATTTGTGTTTGTTTACCACTGTCTCGACTGACGTTTGTGGACTCGGTCAAATACAATTCAAGCTTTATTATGAGTGAGACATTAGATGCGGTTTCTAAGTAAAGAAATACCCGCCCGCATTAATTTTTGCAAATTTTAAATTTCAAAGCGTGGAATTAATTGAATATCTAATTGACCTGGTTCTTGATTTACTCGTATTGTCAGAGTTTCTCGCTGTAAATAACGACAATTTGGAAATATTTTGTTCAGGTGAATATATATGTATTTATGTATTTTACTAGAGTCTTCAAATCTATTTAAATTTTTCAATAATTGATTGAATCAACTAAAGATTTCAAAACCAATGATTCTGTATTTTCTTCTTGATCATTTTCATCATTTTGTATCTCTTTTTTTTTGGCAAATTGTGTTTGTTGAGGTGACACTTGTGGTGACTGGTATTTGACACCGGTATTGCTACCAGGTTGTCCATACGTGGGGTATTGCCTCAACTCAAGAAATCTCCTTGGTATATCTTGTTGGTTCAAATATGAAACTTGTTGAGCCTGTTGGTAGCTATTTTCTCTAATTTGTTGTATTTGTTGTGATTGTGGCAATACATGTTGAGGAGCTTGTGACACCTGTTGTGGTAGCATTTGTTGCTGTTGCTGCTGTTGTTGCTGTTGCTGCTGTTGTTGCTGTTGCTGCTGCTGTTGTTGCTGCTGTTGTACAAATGGATTGGTAAATGGCTGCAACCCTGGACTGGAGCTCTTTCTGGATACCTGGTAAGGTAAACCAGTGACTGCACACATCCAAATTCTAGTTTTATAAATTCTGAACAATTCTCTCACTAAGTCTCTAAAATCTATTCTTTTTGATGTTGAGTAATAAAAGATCAACTTTTTCCTATCAAATTGGTATTCGGCATCAATCAACTTCATTTGTAATAAATCTTGTGTTGCTGGCGAAGTGGGACCATCAAAAATACACGAGCTCGTTGCATTTGCAATTTTAGCCAAACACAATCTGCATGCCTTCTCTTCATCTTGTTTCTTGTTGAGTATTTGGAATATTTCATTGGGTTGTGCCAATGATAACACCGATTTTGGGAAATGTAATGTGGGTGGAGATGCCGAAATAGAATGTGATGATTCAGACAAGTTTTTAACCGATAAATCATCAATTTCGACATTTTCATTCAATGCAGCCTGTTGTTCTTGGAATTGCAACAATTTCAATAATCTAGCTTCATCTATTGAAACATTCATCTTAAACACTTTGCCTAAATCTCTTCCTCGATCCGCCTCAACAATCACCAAATCTCCAACCTTCAATTGGACAAGATCTGAGTTCATCGATGTTGAAGGTAAATAAAACACATCTATTCTTCCAGCCTTAAAAGCAACCAAAATTAACTGATAATTTCTCAATGACGATTCAATTGGAAACTTGGGTAATTGGTAAACCTCTCCGAGGAATTTTTCCTCGTCAAAAAACCGATCATTCAACAATTTCATGGTGACCTTGACTCTTTCATGAGGATCGCTTTTAAAATAATCATCAACCATTTGTAAAACATTTCTATCAGCCATCTGCTGATTAGCCAAGTTTCCAGTAACAGGAATATTGGTTCCATCGGTATACGAATGTCTTCTCAAGGAATCAACCAACTCAGTTGGTGAAGACGTCAACTCATTCGATCTGTTTTCCTCAAATGTTGGCGGCAACATCGATTCTGTAATCAGTGAAGACCTAATTTGACTCATGCTGGTATAATTTTCTGAGGGGTTAGCCAACATAAATTGGCTTTTGGGTTCTTGTGACCAAATATTACTTGACGACCAAATATTGGACGCGTCGATGGAGGAGTTTCTCCGTTGAGATAAATTAGCCGATGTGTTCCAAATTGGTTGTGATTGCTGTGGTTGTTGTAGTTGTTCATTTATTGATTGAAAAGCGGTTTGGGGGGAGTAAATTGTTTGCCTTTGTTTCTCTGCTTGTGGTTCGTTCCTTTGACGTTGGTGGTTAGAATTGTGCTTAGTCATGTCATGAATCATCTCAATCTTGAAATAGTGTAATTAGTATTGCAAGTCTTCTAAAGTATAGTCTATTTTGGCTGAAAAGTATAAAATCTTGGGTAAACTATAGGCGTATTAGGAAAGTTATTTAATAATCAAACTGTCCAATAATTGGGGGGTCCAACTGGTTCAGATTAAGGAATGAACAAGTGTGAATGGATATATTTAAAAAAAAGATCTCCAGGTAGATTTTGTTGATGGTAGGGATGAAAAAGTAGTCGTCTACTTTTTTAGCGTTGTTACAAAATTCTCTAAGGATATTTTAGTCTATTGATATTTCTAGTAGTAGCTCCTGCAGTAAAACACAAAGTATGTAATTTTGAAATGAGTACAAGTGGATACAATTAAAACAGTGTACTTTTGGTCAGTTTAAATGGGTTGAAAATAGATAACTAAAAGATGTTTCTGTGGTGGTATGATAAAGATGATATTGTTGGTTATGAGCTTCTGCTGTTTGTGTTAAAAAAAAAAATATGTATACAAATCTGTTATATAATAACAATAATATTATAATATCCAATTCCAATGATATTCTCAGTTTTCTAAACAACTTTTGCCCACAAAAGTTATTGGACTTTTGAAATTTGATGGAGCCAATGTATGGTTTTATATCCCTCTCAGCATTGGAACCAGTTATTACATTGCTATACTTGTAACAATTCATTTCTATTTTTCAAAACACCTGTAATCTTCTGTTTTCTCATGTAAATCTTACCCTTGTTGTCGGTGGTCTAATTATATTAAATCGATTATAAAGGAGGGTCGGTGTGAAATTATATTGGTATTGAGTACAACGTCGTTCTATAATATCAGCCTCATACTTTGCTTCAGTATTATACTTTCCTAAAAGTTTGATAATAATGTGGAGATTAATACTTTGACTTGATAATTTAAATGATCTCGTTATCACTTTTGCTATGTAATTCTAGTTATGTGGTCAGTTGAATCAATTAAAATATCTATGATGTAGCTGTACTTGAATTTGCCATTAAACATGACTTGGTTATTATATTTGATCCCTTTCCTTCTTTTTCATTGGCAGACTGAAAATACACACATTATTTGGTGCAAGCGCTATTATGCAATACATACTTGATGATGCGTCAAGGTGCTATTGTCCTTGCCCTCTATCTATCATCTGCTTATTATTATTAATTGCTCCTGATTTAATATGACCCTACAAAGAAGTATAGATATTTTTGATCAAGCAAGTCTTTTCAACCCCAGATAGTTTATTTCAGACTTTTTTCAAAACCCAATTACCTCTGAAAAATGACCATTACTGAATTGGGGAGTTGCTACAAAAAAAAAATCTCATCTCAATTTGGTAATTGAGCTGCAAAAAGTTGGCAAAAAAAAAAAAAAAAAAATTAAACCGTTTGCAGAAACACACAATACGAATATATAAAACATTTCAACACTATAAAAATCATCCTACCTAAACCATTTTATTGAAATTGTTGTTGATTAGGTATGTTGTTATTATTTTGCATATTTTGAAAATACTGGTAATCACCGTAATTCTGTTGCAATGGGATTCCTGGTTGACCAGGTTGTCCTTGAGCTGCGTTTTGATTGTAATGTTGTAAACCGTGTGGAGGTATGGGTGGCATTTGCTGATTGTGTTGTTGTTGAACAGCTTGTGAATGAGCGACTGCAGCTGCATGTTGTTGATGGGCGTGTTGTTGATGATGTGGTTGAGGTGGCGCTTGTTGTGCTTGCTGTTGTTGAGGTGGTGCTTGTTGAACTGGTGCCGGACTTTGTTCTGGGGATTCACCTTCATTGCCATCACTTTGATCACCTTGATCATCTCCTAACCCTTCCTCTGGTGCATTCAAGCATGCTTGAATTAAGTTTTTACCTTCTGATTTGGTTACCAATGGTTGCAATTTGGGAGTAGTGAATGTGTAAACTAATCCTGTTTCCGAAACAACCAACAATAAGACTTGTGTTCCAGTCAAAACACTCAATTCGTAAGCTTTTTTCATTATACCAGCTTTTCTTTTCGAAAATGTTATATGACGTCTTGATTTATCTTGGATGAATTTGATTTCAATCTTTCTTCTTTCCTTTTGTTTCAGTCCCGTAGCTGGACCATCATCATCATCATCATCATCTGGCACGGCACCACCAACAATCTGATTACTCTTCATATTATTGCCATTGTCGCCTTGTTCAAATTCATTGCCGTCCTCTATTTTAGCTGACATCGCCTGAAGTTTTCTAGGTATCATGTTAGTAACAGGTTTGCAAAATCAAAACAAATATGTTTCAAAAACGGAGTAAAAAAAAAGCTCCTAGTGTTTCTCCCTATTGGAACTGTATCACATACCTTTGTTGTGTTGGGAATTAAATTATTTTAGTTTGACTGCAAATTGAAGAACTCTAATTGATAGTGCAACTTTGTATAAATGTGACTGGATAATACTACTGTTGACTATTTCCCTAATTCGTCAAGATAGAGGACAAAAAAAAAATTAAAAAAACTTTTTGGGAAAATCAATTTTTAGGATTGATAAATTGTTATTGTGTACTGGTGTTTGGGTCTTTTGTTTTTGTGTCCACACGCCCTAAACAGAACCGTGTACCCATTAACTAGAGCAGGCAGACTATTAGGCACTGCACCATAGAGATAAAATCTTAATATCTAAAATTGCAATTGCATCTAGAAACTAATTTGTGGTGTACTGTTTGTCCTTACATTTTTGTTCTCTGAGTTGTGCATTTTTATTTTTTGCAATTTTTCGAATTTTTGATACAATTACAGAAACCCAGGAGATATTATTTCAAGAGTAAACTTTTAAATTTGATGGTAAGGTAAGGGATTCAAATTTGATTACAATCTGTAGCTACGCTCAAAATCAAAGACCAAGATTTGTTTTGATTAGAATCTGTATTTACGCTTAAAACCAAGGACCAAAATTTGTTTTAAAAATCCGGTTCAACACCTGAACCACTCTCATATCGCGTTGATTTATAGAGTGGAAACGCTAACTGAAAAATTCAAACAACTCTTAAATGACAGAATCGAATTTTGTGCTTCCAAGTAATCCAGAGGATCAAAGTAATTAGCGGCTAAATATCGTAATCTATAAATAAATATCTACTTAAAGCTGTATCTACGTTTTTTGGCTCATGTTGATTGCTAGTATAGTTATGTTTGGTTAATTTCCATTCTTTACGGAATTGTTTATCAAACTAGCCTCTGCTGCAACTTTCACTGATGATTGACCAGGTTGAACGTCTTCTTTATTTTCAATCAACTCTGCATGTGCTTCAGCCACAGGAGTGTTTTCTGTTGTATTTTCATTAGTTACCTCTTCTTGCTTTTGTTCCATTTCTTCTACCGTGTTTTGTCTTATTTGCAAGTTTAACTTTTTCAAAAAGTTATCGATTTTTATATTTAAACCGACCTCTTTCTTATCCTTTTTCTGTTCCTCGGTGGGTATTCTTCTTCGACTCAAAATCAATGCCCTCAAAAGTTTAGATTTGTTGATCAAACTTCTAGGTATCTGATTAATCAATTCGTTCAAAAGGTCTAATTGAACATTGATTTGATTTTTTTTGTATGTGTTTAACTCTGAGGTTAACAACAAAGGCAACAATTTTTCCTCTATTTTATAAAATCTGCTGTTCAATTCTGATAAATCCTTAAATTTTATATTTTTAAAAACTCTTTGTTGTTTTTTGGCACTCTCAAAAATATAATTACCAGATTCAAAATCAAACGACTTTAACTCATCAAGACCCCAATCTGAATCATAGCCTGCCCATAATTCCAAATCCTTTTCTCTTTGTCTAGCTTTTGCGTTGGTTCGTGCCTCTTCTCTAGATGGCTTTTTAATCGTTTCAATCTTAGCTTTTTTAACTGGTTTTGTTATTATTATGTCCTCTTCGTCCAATTCATCTTCTGTGGGAGGAACTGCTTTAGATCCGTAATTTATAAACAATTCCATTTCTGGAGGATCATTGGCCAACTTGTATGCTCTTTCTAACAAATTATCTTTTCTACGTTTCTGAGAAGAAGCCACAAAATAACTCTCAATGTCCTGTTTGGTGAGTGGCTTGATATCAGTAGTATTTATCCATATATATGTGTCATCGCTGAAAAACCGAACTGGAATTGGTACTTTGGTTGGTGTCTTTTTAGGGGACTGTAGAGGATTCTCTGCCGGATGTTTTGATTTCGGTTTTTTGGACAATATGTTTGATGGTAGCAACGTTTCCTCTAAAACCATGGCTGGCCATGCTGGAAATCCTTTCACCTTGGCTAGAACGATGGTTCGGGGTGGGAATTCTTCTGACATGATATAATGGGTAAACTTTGAAAAATGTCAAGCTGCGATTTATTTTTTTGTCAAGTGATATAAATGGAATTTTACTTTCACGCACCAAAGGTCCAAGAATAAACGTCGTTGAACGCAGCTTTTAAATACACGCGTCTTGTTGCAATCGTCATTTGTAAACTCATTATTAATGTCGTGAGCTTGTTTTGTGGATTGGATCAGATTACAGTTGTACATTTCGAAAGCCTCTCAACCAACACGTATTTTGACTAAATTCATACCATGGTAGCTTTTAAAGATAATCCGACACATCAGCGTCTTGCAGTGGAATTTACAGAAAAGTAACCAAATGCATCTTAGAATGACAAATCCAAAGTATTTTTTGGCATTGCAAGGTGCGACATGTTGAATTAATTATCGGTTCTTTCAACCTCTGCCTGATTTTTACAGTTTTCTAAGCTAAATTTGCAATATTAAATAAATTTAAATAAATTCAAGTGGAGTAAACACCTAATTGAAGCTTTGAGGCATATTAAACCACTTTGAAGACCAAAGGCATGAACCACACAGATAGAATAATAATACCACGTATCGGAAAAGATGTAATACTCAAGAAAGAAGATCTTTCACTGATAGATTTTCTTATTGATACCACGTTTAAGCGGCATTTAAAGTATCTTGATCTATTGCAAATGTTTGAGCTTGGTAGTAAACAGTTGTTTCTATTACCACTTAGATAGAGATTCTTTGCTAATCATTGCTGCAAACATCAGGTGATTGCAGATTACAAACAAGATAATTTAAGACAACAAAGCCAAACATTAGCTTCAAATAACCACATATGTTCCAGCTACACGGATGCTTTGTATACGTAGCTAGCACAGGGTCCGAAGCTGGAAGGATAGCTGATTGAGCATATTGCGTGAGATTGATAATTGGTTACAAAATTGATAAAATTTTTATGTACAAAGGGTTAAAATTAATCTGATTAAATTTACTTCCTCCCCTTCCACTCCGTTCTTGCTCCCTACTGCCACACGGTCTCCGAATCCATATTAATTTGTGATACCACATTCCGACCCTTTCTTTCTTAGTCTTCTTTTTTATACCACTATTTCCATCCTACAATGTCTATGGATTATCTCACCCCGACAACTTTGCCTCAACCAAAGTTGAAACGTACAAACACGGGGTTCACACCAAACCAAATCATTGCCTTGGACGCATCCATTCCAGAGTCTGCTAAACACATTTGGTACAAGTATTCCCAGTTTGATTTGTTAGAAAAGAAACTCGGCAATGGCACCCACAAGAATAATATCAAGTCAATTGTCGATAATCCAGACAAGTTTGAAGAAGAATTTGTCAAACACGTGGAAACTTCTTTAGGAAGGTCAATGTACAATTGTGATAATTTGGCTGCTTATCAGGCTGCTTCAAATACCATTAGAGACGCTTTGGTCATTGATTGGGCCAATACCCAACAAAAACAAACTATCCAAGACGGTAAACGTGTTTATTATTTATCTTTGGAATTCTTGATGGGCAGAGCCATGGACAACGCTTTGATCAACTTGAAATGTGAAGGTAATACCAAAAAGTCTCTCACTGATTTAGGATTCAATTTAGAGGATGTGTTGGATCAAGAGCCAGACGCAGCCTTGGGTAATGGTGGATTAGGTAGATTGGCCGCTTGCTTTGTTGACTCCTTATCGTCTAAAAATTACAGTGGTTGGGGTTATGGGTTGAATTATCAATACGGAATTTTCAAACAAAAGATTATTGATGGCTACCAAATCGAAACGCCTGATTACTGGCTTAAATACACAAATCCCTGGGTTTTAGAAAGAACCGAAATTCAAATTCCGGTCGATTTTTACGGATATGTTTATGAACAACAAGATCCAAACACGGGGAAAATTAAGAAAAACTGGAACGGAGGAGAAAGAGTTTTAGCCGTCGCTGCAGATTTTCCTATCCCTGGTTACAACACCGAAAACACCAACAATTTGAGATTATGGAATGCCAAACCTACTCATGAATTTGATTTTACCAAATTCAATGCCGGTGATTATCAACAATCAGTCGCAGCACAACAAAAAGCCGAATCAATCACTTCCGTATTGTATCCAAACGACAATTTCGAAAAGGGAAAAGAGTTGAGATTGAAACAACAATATTTTTGGGTTGCTGCTTCGTTGCATGACATTGTGCGTAGATTTAAAAAGAACCATAAAACAAATTGGAAAAAATTCCCCGAACAAGTTGCTATTCAATTGAACGATACTCATCCAACGTTAGCTATTGTCGAATTACAAAGAATTTTGATTGATTTGGAAGGTTTAGAATGGCAAGAAGCTTGGTCAATAGTCACACAAGTGTTTGCTTACACCAATCACACAGTCATGGCTGAAGCTTTGGAAAAATGGCCTGTTGATGTTTTAGGTAGGTTATTGCCTAGACATTTGGAAATCATTTATGATATCAATTTTTACTTTTTAAAAACGGTTGAGCGTAAATTCCCTGATGATCGTGATTTGTTAACAAGTGTTTCAGTTATTGAAGAAAGTAATCCGAAACAAGTCCGCATGGCTTATTTGGCAATTATCGGATCTCACAAAGTTAATGGAGTTGCTGAATTACACTCCGAGTTGATAAAAACCACAATTTTCAAAGACTTTGTTAGGGTGTTTGGCGAGGATAAATTTACAAACGTCACGAATGGTATCACACCTAGACGTTGGTTAAGACAAGCAAATCCAAACTTGGCCAAATTGATTTCCGAAAAATTGAACGATCCTAATTATGACTATTTAACTAATTTAGGTAGATTGAAAAAATTGGAATCGTTCATAGATGATGAAAAATTCTTAAAACAGTGGGATGCAATCAAATTTGGTAACAAGCGTAGGTTGGCAAGTTTAATCAAAGAAGAATGTAACGTTGAAGTTGATCCAACTGTTTTATTTGATGTTCAAGTTAAGAGAATTCATGAATACAAGAGACAGCAAATGAACATTTTTGCTGTAATCCACAGGTACTTGCATATCAAGGAATTGCAACAACAAGGGGTATCAATTGAAGAAATCAAAAAGAAATATTACATCTCAAAGGCCTCTATATTTGGAGGTAAAGCAGCTCCTGGTTATTACATGGCCAAAACAATCATTCACCTCATTAACAAAGTGGGCGAGGTTGTCAATAATGACGACACAATTGATAATTTACTCAAAGTGGTGTTTATTCCAGATTACAATGTTTCTAAAGCCGAGATTATTTGTCCCGGATCTGACTTGTCAAATCATATATCAACTGCAGGTACAGAAGCCTCGGGAACTTCAAATATGAAGTTTGCTTTGAACGGAGGGTTGATCATTGGTACTGTAGATGGGGCAAACGTTGAAATCACAAGAGAAATCGGTGAAGATAACATATTTTTGTTTGGTAATTTGGCCGAATCAGTTGATGAAATCAGACACTCCCATTTTGTTAATGGAGTCTCGATACCAGAGAGTTTACTGAAAGTGTTTAGTGCCATTGAGTCAGGACAATTTGGATCTCCAGATGAATTCAAAGCATTGATTGAAAGTATCAGAGACCATGGTGACTATTACTTGGTTACCGATGATTTTGAATTATTCTTGGATGCACATAAGAAATTAGAGAAAGAATTTGGTCACCATGGAGGTGATTCGGAAGATGACGATCATTTGTTCAAATGGGTTAAGAAATCAGTTTGGAGTGTAGCAAATATGGGTTTCTTTTCAAGTGACAGATGTATAGATGAGTATGCAGAAAACATTTGGAACGTCGAACCATCCAATGTATAGTATTATATTAATAAAAATATTTGTTTCCGATGGTGCGCGATCCGAGATACGATTGAAAAATAATCTCTTATCTAATCAATGTTGATTTGGAGCTATTTGCTAGCCACCGTTCTAGCCTTCCCTGCAACTGATCATGGTTTAAAGTCAAAGTATTTGGTGACAAATTTACCAGGTCTTTATGAAAACAACCCCATTGATGAAATACCAATTATGTATTCAGGTCAACTTGAGATTAATTCTACAACAAATACGGAATATTTTTTTTGGAAGTTTCAAGATGCAGCTTTGCCAATTGAGAAGAAAAACAGGATTGTTTTTTGGTTCAATGGTGGGCCAGGTTGTTCTTCAATGGAAGGAGCTTTGATGGAGAATGGTCCATTTAGAATCAACAACAATTATGAAGTGGTTTCTAATAATGGTTCGTGGCATAAAAGTGCAGATATAGTGTATGTCGACCAGCCTGGCGGAGTCGGTTTGAGCGTCACTGATGATTACTACTCAGATTCAAATCAAGTCCGCGACTACTTTTTGATTTTTTTGAAAGAGTATTTCACAGTTTTCCCCGAAGATTTGGATAAGGAAATATATTTAGCCGGCGAGAGTTATGCAGGGCAGTATATTCCCTATGTTGCAGATGGCATTTTAAATCATAACTTGAAAAGTAATATAAAATACAAATTGAAAGGATTGTTGATTGGAAACGGTCTGGTTTCTCCGATACAACAAAGTTTATCCTTTTTACCATTGTTTGTGGAAAAAGAGTTGTTTAATGAAAATCTGACTGGCTACGCGGAAGTTTACGAAAAACACCAAAAATGCGAGGAAATTGTGAAACAAATTGACGAAACTTTTAATGATGGCTTAGTCCATAGATACGAAACAAATCGTAGCTTTTGCTCAGGGATTTTGGGTGATCTCAAAAATTTGACTAGAGATTTATCGGCTCCTGAGGACCAACAATGTGTTGATGTTTACAATTATAAACTAAGAGATTCATATCCAGCGTGCGGTAGCAATTTACCGCCAGACAAGCCTTATGTAACTCAATTTTTAAATGACGAAACAGTGATGAATCAATTACATGTCATTAAAAGATCGCAATGGCAGGGATGTAATCATGAAGTTGGAAGTAATTACAACATTCTAGACACTTTACCAGCAGTTCACTTATTACCCAAATTGATAGAAAATTTAAATGTGATTTTATTTAGCGGAGGTGATGACATAATTTGTAACACCAAAGGTGCGTTAATGTATTTGAATAAATTGTCATGGAATGGCGGAAAGGGATTTACAACCACTAAACATGACTGGATAGTAGAAGGTGAAAATGTTGGATGGATAATTGAAGACAGAGGGTTGAAATTTATAGAGGTTTATAACGCATCCCATATGGTTCCATGGGACGTTCCAGAGCTATCAAAATACTTATTAGATATGGTAGTTGGAGATTACAAACCATCAATTCCAACAAACAATCCAAAGCAAACGGTTTTTAAAGTGGAATAGTGCGTCGTATATAAACAATGTAGAAATGCTACGTCGTCTAAGATGTGAATTTAGTGGTAGTGTGGGGAATCAAGTGAAATTATTTTTAGCGTTTTTTTATCTTAGTATCAATAAGTAGACATAAACATGTTGTTGGTCTTGGTCTTCTTGGTCAACATCTTTGTTGTCGTCGCTGTTCCACCGAAATCTGGTAATGTTGACGGTAGCAAGAAATATTTAGTCACCGATCTACCTGGTTTATATTCAAATATTCCGAAAGATGAAATTCCACTAATGTTTTCAGGTCAACTAGAACTCGACAAAGACACCGAAACTAATTATTATTTCTGGAAATTTGAAGACAACAATAAGCTGTTTGTAAATAGAACTACTTTTTGGTTAAATGGGGGTCCTGGTTGTTCTTCAATGGATGGAGCTTTAATGGAATCCGGCCCTTTTAGAATTAATGATAAGCAAGAAGTATCCTTGAATAATGGATCATGGCATAAAGTCTCAGATATGGTTTATGTAGATCAACCAGGCGGCACTGGTTTCAGTACCACCAACGACTATTTGCATGATTTGGATCAAGTGTCGGACTATTTTTTAAAATTTATGGAAACCTATTTCGATATATTTCCAGGCGAAATTCATAATGATATCTATTTTGCAGGAGAGAGTTACGCCGGTCAATATATTCCATATATTGCACGAGGAGTTCTTAAAAGAAACTTGAACCTAGCATCCAATCAAACTAAGTACAATTTGAAAGGATTGATGATTGGAAACGGCTGGGTATCACCAAATGAACAAAGTTTAAGTTATTTACCATTCTTCATAAAAAACAAATTAATTGATTCATCTAATCCTAAATGGATGAAGTTATTGAGGGACCATGAAGAATGTCAAAAAGTAGTCAATAAAATTGATTCGACATTTGAAGACGGTATAGCCCATGACTATGAAATAAACACACAAATTTGTGAATCGATTTTAAATACATTGTTGGAGTGCACCAGAAATAATACTGCTGATATAGACCATAGATGTATCAATATGTATGATTACAAGTTGAGAGATAGTTATCCTAGTTGTGGGATGAATTGGCCATTTGATTTAGACAATGTGAAACCCTTTTTGAACAAACCAGAGGTGAAACATGATTTGAATTTAGAGCATGATAAAGGTTGGGTTGAGTGTTCTGGTAGAGTAGGTCACAATTTCTTGGCAAGAAATTCTCGACCTGCTGTACATCTTTTGCCAGAATTGTTAAAAGACCTTCCAATAATATTGTTCAATGGAGCCAATGATATAATTTGTAATTCTGAAGGTGTTCTTTCGTACGTGAAAAAATTGACATGGAATGGTTACACTGGATTCGAGGATGATCAGAATGTGAAAACTTGGATTTACAATAATGAAACCGTAGGATCTATATTACAAGAAAGAAATTTAACTTTTATAGATATAAAAGATTCATCGCATATGGTACCTTATGATTTACCAGACGTTTCAAGAGCTGTGTTTGACTTAATGACGGGTGACTATGATAAAAGAGAAACGAAAGACGGTAAAACTTCATTTATAACATATCCATTGGGTAGTAAAAACAAGT
Source organism: Insectozyma chauliodis (assembly GCA_030557115.1). Classification (NCBI taxonomy): domain Eukaryota; kingdom Fungi; phylum Ascomycota; class Pichiomycetes; order Serinales; family Debaryomycetaceae; genus Insectozyma; species Insectozyma chauliodis. Next base: position 201,616 of record JAKTVI010000012.1, on the reverse strand, counting down.
TGGCAGAGACAATTACATCCAAACCCGATAACTCGACTTCCCCAGATGAGTCTGAACACAAATCAGAATCAGAGTCAGAGCCAACAAGCTCAAAAATCACCAGATTAATTCAACTTGGAGTTATATTGATTGTTCTTTGGGGATTGTACATTCTTTACTCGTCCTACAAATCAAGACCAGCATCAATAATCAGGAAACCAAAATCAAATAAGAGAAAAAAGAACGTTCAATGGTCGGACCAACTTGATAATTTCGATGATGAAATAGGTTCACCATCGCAAAAGAAAGGGTTTTTATCGAAATTTTTTGGTCCTAATCCAGATGCAAAATATAGCAAAATTGATGACAGTAATGACTTCACTGATGATATTGAATTAAATGAGAATATTAATGATTTTATAATAGCCAGTGACGATGAAAATGACGATACTGGAAAACCAAAAGATGCGGTATAGATAGAATTACATACACGCCATTTTAGAAACTCGTAATGCATTCTTGTAGATTAAATTGATTATTTTGCAACTTTACCAAATATGCGTGCTACATTTTTCAAATCGAAAAAATTTAAAACATCGAAATTATCGTATAATGTTTAAACAAACTATACGTCGATTGGCAACAGAGGCCAAACCAGCAAATACACAAATTACTACTCCGTTTACAATAGGGCATGCTCCGACTTACACATTAGCACAATTACGTTCGTTCCCTTCATTAGAACCACAGACTTTTTTACCATTACCAGCATCAGTGTTTGATCCACCAAATAAACTCAGGAAGGATTTGTTATGGAGTGCAGTGATATACGAGCAAGACTCGATGAGAGTTGGATCCAATTATGCGGTTCAAAAAGCCGACGCCCCATATTCGAAAAGAAAATTAAGACCTCAAAAAGGGTCAGGTAGAGCCAGATTGGGGGATGCAAATTCGCCACACATGTTCAATGAAGTCAAAGCACATGTCATCAAAGGGCCACACGATTGGTCTACAGAATTAAATTTCAAACAATATTCCAAAGCATTCAATGAAAGTTTGAGTCTAAAATACAAAGAAGGTAGCTTGAACATTGTCAACGATAAATGCGATTTCAACCATACATATCCTGAAGTGACTCAAAGTTTCATAGATACGCATAAATTGCAAAATTTGAATTTGTTGTTCATAGTCGATGAGCCAAGAACAAATTTGCAACAGTCGTTAACTAATTGGTTCACCAAGGACGCTCAATTGGAGAAAATGTTTAGAAAAGACAGATCAAAGTACTTGCAAAAGATCAAGGGAAAGGTGATAACCAAGGACGACCTTATGGTTAGAGACGTATTGAGGGCTAATCGTATATTTGTTGAAAAACCAGCATTACAATGGTTGATAACAAAGTATGGTAATTAATGACTTGTAAATAAATAAAATATCACGCCGTAATCACATGATACGAGTTAGGTGTAGGGCTCGCTGGAAATTAGAAAAACTTACTCTTTTTATCTTCATTTTTTTTTTTTTTTTTTTCTGCTGGTGCAATTACTAGTATTAAGTATTGGATTATCAGTGATATTGTTACTCGGGCAATATACACTACCATAGTTAATTTTTTCTCACACTTTTTTCATCAGGAAAAGATTCTTCTCATACAAAATCAAATTTTCAGTTTCTGACTTTTAACAACAACACATCAAGATGCCATTAGTTGTCCAAGAACAAGGATCATTCCAACACATTTTACGTTTGTTAAATACCAACATCGATGGTAGAATCAAGATCATGTACGCTTTAACCAAAATCAGAGGTGTTGGTAGAAGATACTCCAACTTGGTCTGTAAAAAAGCTGATGTTGATTTACACAAAAGAGCCGGTGAATTAACCCAAGAAGAATTAGAAAGAATCGTCACCATTATGCAAAACCCAACCAACTATAAAATCCCAGCATGGTTCTTGAACAGACAAAAAGATCAAGTCGACGGTAAAGATTACCACGTCTTGGCTAACAACTTAGAATCTAAATTGAGAGACGATTTAGAAAGATTGAAGAAAATCAGATCACACAGAGGTATCAGACATTTCTGGGGTCTCAAAGTCAGAGGTCAACACACCAAAACTACTTCAAGAGGTCGTTAAACTTGCTTTGTATAAAAATATAATTTAATATAAAATTGTCAAAGATTGCATACATGCCATTCTCTAGAGGCGGTTCTCAGGTCCAGCTGATCACAATATATAACCTCGAATATCCTGTTCGTTGATATCTCGATGCTGGAATCTAACATGATCAAGAGCGCTTTCTCTGGTTGCGAATTCAGACCTACATATCAAGCAAAAATAGCCAAACGGTGCTGTTCGTTCGTCATCGTCACTTTCCATGAAGGAAACCACTGTACCCATCAATACTGTTTACAGTGGAAGATTTCGGGCTCAACATATATACTCAGTGGTTGTGAAGACAACAGCTTGTTACAATACTTGACGAGGAAGTAAACTCCATTGACAACAGTGGTATACAACTGGAGCTGTAACTTGGAAATTGTCTATTTTTGGAAAGGAGGTTGCAACACAAAAAAGAAAAAAAGTATTAATATGCTCTGTTTCTGTAACTACAAGAAGGAGAAGGTAAAAAAATTATTTTCAGTCGTCTATTCGTGAATTTCTATATTAGTACAATGCGTATGTTCATTTTTGAATCGATGGTAAAACGATATTAGTTATGTCCCCCAATGGTCTTCTTTGATCTCTAGTAGATTCTTGTTGTAATTTCTGTGTTATTTTAGATGGAATCAACTTGAAAGTCATGGTGGAAGTGTTTTCTCCATTCAATGATTGTGGTTGTTTTTTGTTTGTTTGTATCAATGTGGATCCTTTGTCTTCATCTGCAACTGGCCTTATGTCCACTTGTGAATATGTTTTAGGTAAAGGTGTTGACATTTGCTTAAAAATCGGTATTGAGTAACTTCTTGGTAATGGCATTGGAATAGCTGTTGGTTGTGGAGAATCAACAAAAGATAAGGATTTATTGATTATTGGTTTTGTTGGCGTAGATGATACAATCATTGGTTGTGGTTGTGGTTGTGGTTGGGATTTTTCGTGAACTTGATACAATACAGGTATTGCCGGGGTCTCTGGTAATAATGTGACTTCTTTCTCCAGATTGGATTGTTTTCTTAAAGCTTGTCTTCTATTTTGGAACCAGATCTGGACCGCTTTTTCAGTCATTGATACTTTTCTTGCAATTTCAATTCTTCTCATTTTATTTGGAGTGGTACCAATTTCAAACTCTTTGTTCAAAATGTTTAATTGTTGGGTAGATGTCCTTCTTCTTTTTCTTCTAGCCAAAGGTGCATTGTCAATTGAAGGTTCCTGCAGAGGGAAAGTAGCTGGCGAATGAGAAATGAAAGCATAAGCCTTATCTAAGGAAGTGCTACTGTTGTTTGCTGATGAAATGTTTGATTTGGTTTTTCTCAATTCAAGAACACTTGTGTCTGCCTCATCTAATGAATAATCATTTTTAGAAGAGACTTCAGAATTAGGAGTGTGTGATTGTTGTTGTTGGTAATTGAAGTTTGTTTCAATTGGAGTGCTATTTATTGTATCAACTAAATATAAAGGTTTATAAGGAGTTGATGTGGTTGGGTTTTTAAATATTAATGGATGATCTTTGAAATAATTAGTTTGTGCAGATGATAAAATGGATGATAAAGGAGGTAAAACAAATTTAGATGATGATGTTGCAGATGGAGTTATTGGCTGCAAAGGTCTTTTTGGTGTTTGTAAGTGCATCATTTTGTAAAGAATGTATTGATTTGGAGTTGAAAGATGCAAGTATATGAATCAGGGGAAACGCCAACTATATATATGTATGAAATTAAATGAAGCTGTTTATAATTTAAGTGGAAGCGACACAAAGTAGAAGCACAAGATATGGTGATCAAAGGAAATCAAATTTATATAACTGGAAAACAACAACAAACAGCAAATGACAACAAAGAAAAGTAAATATATTAACCAACACCATTAAGGAACAGTAATTAATTAACCAAACTAACCATTTAATTACCCACTACAATTTCGCGTCCTTGAGTAATAAATAGCTGATCGAAATATTTCATTTCTTTTTGTGGAAATCTTTTCGGCTTACATAATCAAACTCATTGAAATATTCGGTTGAAAATTGATCTGTGTCAAAATAACGGCGTTGTATGCAGACCAGCTGTTTTGATTTTCGTGGTTGCAACGCGTTTTTTTGCACTCATTTTGGTGCATTTGTAAACAATAACATCATTAAATTTCAATAATACACAATCGCAAGATTCACGTTATTAAGTCCAGATTTGGTTAATTTTTATTCTAGTGGCACACCCATTTGTAGTTGAAAAAGGGGATTTTCTATTGTACGATTTCTAATCACTTAACTATTTTAGGAGTAACGCTTACCTCATTTAGTACAACCGAGACCTACACGTACCCCTTGATTAACTGTTTGACTAATTAAATTATCGTGTTTCTCTTCACTGTGATATTTCCCTTTATTCACTTTTGATTTGATTCTCAAGTCCTTTAGGATCGTTCACACCCTGTACCTTACTCAGCGATCTACAACTTTAGTTTCGATTGTTTGCCACTGACACACATTTTGTAAACATTTATCTTCACCTGAATTAAATGCTTTTTGCTTTGTAACTGTTTTGAACTGTTCCATTTATAATGTAGCATCAATTTGTCCGACTTATCTGCTTGTTGTTTCAAGGTGCACGTTCTTCTGGTCGTGCTATCGGAAACAAATTTTCTGTTGCACAATATCTCATCAGTCAATGTTCCGTGCGCTTAATTTAGAACATCTTAATCCAGCATGGATGAGAAACATATCAAAAGGAAAGTGCCATGCCTAACTTTCTTCTCGAGAGCAAGCACATTTGTTGTCACGATGTTGGGGCTATTTTACTTACGATATTTTTATTGTAATTACCCGACCAATGCCGTTAATCCGTATCTAACAATTGAGAACTTAAACTTAAATCCAACCCAAGTTGCAAGCATAAAGAAATTGGGATTAACTGCTAAAACCCCAGTAAAAATAGTGACGCATGAAAAAGGTGAGCAAATTATTCATGGCAGGTTTCTCCACATTACCGATATTCATCCCGATCCTTACTACAAGGAAGGTTCATCTTTTGATGAAGCTTGCCATAAAGGTAAAGGCTCAGCTAGTAAATATGGTGATGCTATATCTGGATGTGACTCGCCATTTGCATTGATGGATGAAACCATCAAGTGGATAGATGAGAATTTGAAAGATAAAATCGATTTCATCGTATGGACTGGTGACAATGTAAGGCACGATAACGATAGAAACTTCCCAAGAACTGAGCAAAACATATTTGATTTAAATGATAAAGTAAGTTTATTGATGTACGAAACTTTTAAAAAACGAGAGACGCCGGAATTGTTAGTCGATTTAATACCTTCATTGGGAAATAACGATGTATATCCTCATAACTTATTCAGTCCTGGTCCAACTTTGCAAACGAGAGAATTGTATCAAATTTGGCAACGATTTGTCCCTCAAGTTCAAATGCATACGTTCAATAGAGGAGCTTATTTTTTTCAGGAAGTGATACCGAATCAATTAGCTATTTTGTCGATTAACACGTTATATTTGTTCCAGTCGAATCCATTGGTCGACAACTGTGACAAGAAGAAACAACCAGGTTACAAATTGTTTGAGTGGTTGGGTTACGTATTAAAAGAGATGAGAGCAAGAAAGATGAAAGTTTGGTTGACCGGCCATGTGCCTCCTAATGAGAAAAACTATGATATTTCCTGCTTAAGAAAATACATCGTTTGGACTCATGAATATAGAGATGTCATAATTGGGGGATTATACGGACACATGAATATTGACCATTTCATTCCTTTGGATTCTGTGGCCGCTTACAAATCCATCAACCAAGACATGAAAAAGAAAGTTAAGGCCTTCTCTTATGAATCAGACGATGACGTGGCCCTCGAAGAAAGTAATTTCTACAAAGTGCTCGACGAAACTTTTGATCAAGACTTTTTCAGAGTTCAGGGCGGTGTACCTGCTAATAAAGTTCTGTATATGGACACGTTGAGAGAAAATCTTTACGCTGCAATTAAAGGGAAAAAGAAATCTGGTGAGTTTTCAGAGAGGTATTCAATTGCCCATGTGAGTGCTTCGGTCATACCAACTTTCAATCCTGGTTTAAGAGTTTGGGAATACAACATTACCAATTTACATGATCAATTGAAGAAAGTGAATTTTGAGCCTTGGGATAAATTCTTTTCTGGAGTTGAGCAATTGATTGAAATGCAAGACAACTACGATTCTGAAGATGAACTGAACTGGTTTTCAATTTTCAAAAAAAGAGATAAAACGTTTCCTTTACCAATGCCAAGGAAAGCGACCTTAGGACCAGCATATATCAATCAGACATTCACCCCGGAAAGATATGTTCAATATTACGCTGACTTGGACGCTATAAATAAGGGAGATAAAGACTTTTCATATGAAATTGAGTATTGCACCGATGATTCATTGTACAACCTTAATGGATTGACAGTTGATGAATGGATTAAATATGGTAGAAAATTGGGAAAACCAATAAAGAACAATGTCATAAATAACGGCAAAAATAAAAAGAAAAAGAAGAAAAAGAAGAAGAACGGTAAAGGAAACGATAAATTAGACAAATTATGGCACGAGTATTTGAAAAACGCATTTGTCAGCTCAGACTATGAAAATAAAGGGTTGGGTTAGATGATGTTTATGAAATGATGAAACATGTTTGTGCACAAATATAAAAATAGATTTAGTGTAATATAGTAATGCAATCGTATTAACAACGACATGCATTTTCTTTTAGAATGACTGTTTGTTCAGTTCAAAGTATATGAATTGTGTGGTTGTATCAATCGATAGATCCTCGTTATACGCAAATGAATTCATGCCAAATTGGACTTGGACAATAACGTATTCAGGATTAGTATACAATTTAAAAATTTAAAATTAGAAAAAGATGTTTAGTTGACGTTTCGAAATAAAAGAGATTGTCACGCAGTACTCGTTTCACGATAAATAGAAAATAGTATATAAATGACTGGAATTTGTACCGTTTATTTTAACAACCAATTCTCCAAGAATGAAAAACGTTTATTATTGCTCCACCTGTGACGAAATGTATCTCACAAAAGCTGAAATGAAGGAACATGCTAAGGATGTCCACGGTTCCAGTATTTAACTTTTGGTGAATATATAACTATGTTAGTTTTCTATCAAAGCGCTACCTGTTACATATGACGAGTATTATCCTCAGTTGAGCAGACAACCCACCAAGAAAACACTACTGTTTATGGAATAGAACCGTGTTTGTCAACAATGGCGTTATTGTAGTCAAATATAAATAGAGGCTAATTTGTCAACAATTATTGATCAATCAATGTTGTCTTGGTTTAAACAAAAGGAGTATATTTGCTCATGCGTACTTTGTAAAAATGGATACAAAGGTTCTGAAATATCAAATGGTAAATTCAAAAAGTTCATGTCCCTGTTGAAAGAATGATTGTATACAATAAAATACATACCAATAATTAATTCTTGTGTTATTAATGCTCGCTATTCTTTGTTTCTACCATATTTTATAACATTCTATGGTTTCACTTAATACCATTATGAAATATTTAATATGTCCAAAAGTCATAAAGAGAAATGGAGTGATTTTGTTTTGGGCTGCGGCTTAATGGCTTGTAACATTTGGTGTAAAATTTGTCGAAATAGTGTTTCAACTTTTGTTTCAGATTTGTTTCAGATTCTTTGAAACCGAATAATCCAAAATATTAGGTTCCAGCTTTAACTACCAAACGTTAGAAAGTAAACGAGTCAAGGACTTTATGTTATAAATAGTCTATGATGTACAATAAGACCAGCTTAGATAATGGAAACAAAGTTGAAGGGTGTTTACTATTGTTTAATATGTATGGACATATGTCTGGGCGCTAAAATAAAAACGCATTTAAAGACTGAGCATAAAATTGTCAATAAAGAGGTGTGGTCTAACGTTTTACCAGCTACAGTTTAATTATAGATATAGATAATAGAAACCATAATACTGATTATATTGTGTAGTACCTAAATTAATGAAACTTCTTTACACACAATTAGAAGCTATTTTAAAAGCAGTAAAATTTGTCAATAATCATTGAATTATATTGGCATCAATGTTTTGGGTTTCCTCTTGTTAGATCTAATTACAGATTTGGCTGCAAAAACAGCCTGCATATAACATAGGGCTAAAACTCTAAGTCACATGACATGTTTTTTTTTTTTCAAACGAGCATCTTGAACAAAAGTACATTTTTCAGTCAAACTTTTTTCCTTCTTTTTAATAGTATACAACAAACCATTAAATTCCTAACGTCATACTAAGTCGAAATGGGTGGTACTAAAGATAAAAAAGTTCAATACTTTTCCAAATTAAGAGAATTATTAGAAGAATACAAATCTATCTTCATCGTTGGTGTCGATAATGTTTCTTCCCAACAAATGCACGAAATCAGAAAAGCTTTGAGAGAAGATGCTGTTGTTTTAATGGGTAAAAACACCATGGTTAGAAGAGCTCTCAGAGGATTCTTAGCTGAATTACCAGATTTCGAAAAATTGTTGCCATTCGTTAAAGGTAACGTTGGTTTCATTTTCACCAACGCTGATTTGAAAACCATCAGAGACACCGTTACTGCTAACGTTGTTGCTGCTCCAGCCAGAGCTGGTGCCGTTGCTCCAGCTGATGTCTGGATTCCAGCAGGTAACACCGGTATGGAACCAGGTAAGACCTCTTTCTTCCAAGCTTTAGGTGTTCCAACCAAAATTGCCAGAGGTACCATTGAAATTGTTTCAGATGTCAAAGTTGTTGAAAAAGACGGTAAAGTTGGTCCATCAGAAGCCACTTTATTGAACATGTTGAACATCTCTCCATTTACTTATGGTATGACTGTCGTTCAAGTTTACGACAATGGTCAAGTTTTCCCATCATCAATCTTAGATATCACTGATGATGAATTAATCAGCCATTTCGTCTCTGCCATCAACACCATTGCTTCAGTTTCATTAGCTGTTGGTTACCCAACCTTACCATCAGTTGGTCACACTGTTATCAACAACTATAAAAACGTTTTGGCTTTATCTATTGCTACTGACTACACTTTTGAAGGTTCAGAAGCTATCAAAGACAGATTGGCCAACCCAGATGCTTACGCTGCTGCTGCTCCAGCTGCCGCCGCTGCTACTGAATCATCTGAAGCTGCTGCTGAAGAAGCTGCTCCAGCTGATGAAGAAGAATCTGATGACGATATGGGATTCGGTTTATTCGATTAAACTGATTATTGTATAAATTAATATTATAATATTCTCATTTCATTAACTATTTACAAGAGACTCTGGTTATCTTTTTCTATTTAATTCTACCGGTATTTCTTGAACTTCTTTTATGTCTTCCACTATTGGTTTTACTATTTCTTTAGTTAAGGCAGTCTCTTTAGGCCAGAATTGAGGCAAGATACCAACTTTTTTCAAAAGAAAACTCACTCTTTCTGTAGGTTCAGCACCTTTTCCCAACCAGTATGTAGTTCTGTGAAAATCAAGACTTATATTTTTCACGGGCTCGTCCGACCATGGTAATTTGACAGGGGTTGAATCGTAAGTTCCTAGCACTTCAATAGGTAACTTTTGTTGTGCTTTTCTTGTGTTGGACACCACTATGTTGTATGTCGGTTGGTGCCTTCTGCCAAACCTGGCCAATCTGATTTTCAACCCATCTCGTTTCAATTCCCTCCGTTGAGCCTTGGTCAATTCTAGTAACGGTCTAGCTGCAGACATATTGGTGGTTGATGCTGCTTGTCAAAGAAAAAAATTTGATTTCCAATTTGTGTTCCCCTACACGATGGAAAAAACGCTACCTGAAAAAAATAATGTACACTTACTATATAAATCTATAACTTCTTTTTAGCTTTGAACTTTTGCTTTTTGGCAGTTGGTTTCGAAATTCTTGATTTCTTGTCCGACACCCTTGGTTTGATTTCGTCTTCATCGTCAGACCAGTTTTCTTCATCTTTGGTTTTCTTAAACTTCAATTTATTCTTCTGTCCTCTGACTGGTGCTTGTTTAACTGCGTCTAAGTAAGCATCAATACCCGATTTCTTATTAGCCAACGGATCTTCTTTATCGTTAAATACAAGTTTACCATTCTTGGTTTTAAATTCCTCGGTCTTAGATTTGACGCTTCTTTCACCGTTTCTCTTAGGTTTGGAAGAGGAAATATTTGCCAATGCTTGACGGTCCAATAAATTCAATGGCTCATCACCTGATTGTAAAATGTATTGATTGGACTTTTTCTTACCGTATTTGATTTTATCCTCATCATAAATGTCGACTCCTTCTTCAGATATGTCTGAGTCGTATAATGCTTCTTCGTATGCAGAGACAAATTTCTTTTCTGCCGGTTTGGAAGAATCTCCTGCCCCTTCTTGTTCTTCTTCCTCTAGTTGTTTTCTCTTTGCTCTGTTTCTTGATTTCTTGATATTATGTATCAATTTTTTATCTTCCTCAGGGATGTTTTTCTCAATTTCTTCAACACCGAATTTTCTAATCAATCTTTCCAAGATGTGCTTGACTTTCGATTTGAAATGTCCCTTATGTTCATGAGACCACTTCATCAATTTAGATAACAATTCATTCAAGTTTTTATGAACCATTTCTTCAGGTAAAGACAAGATTTCTACTTTGACGAATCCAATTGCCGATTTTGCAATTTCTCTTGAATTATGAGTTAAAAACAATTCCACAGTGGATGTTATTTCAAGCAATGTCTCGATGGGTAACACAGACTTGAATTCAAATATCAAGCAACTAATAGCTGTGATAGTTGCTGAGATCATATGGGGATTGGACGATGCCAACCCTGCACTCACCATTGTGAAATATTCCGTTAAAGAAGCGGTGGAGCTAGGTGTCGATGAATCAAAACCAGGAACTCTTGAATTATCTATGATTCCCCCTGAATTCATCAATTGACCAAACTTGATCAATATTTGATAACTCAAACCTCTTGATCTTTCATTGACATCTTTAGTTGCCATGATGATTTCTTGCAATATAGAAGGTATAAAATACAAATCCGATTGAGGTAAGATTTCCAACAAAGATAAAATAGCAGTTAATCTAGAAGATCTAGCCGAAGTATTCAATTGATCAGTGGTTTGAATCAAAACTTGTTCAATACTTCCAATGAAATTCAAAATTGACTGTTTACCAGCTTCAGTTTCAACCAATTTCGTTATGATCCTGTAAGATCTCTTTTGTATCAATGAATTGTCCATAGTAACAGTTGTTGAAAAGATGGAAAATAATGCATTGTGGGATGATTCAGGTAAATATTTGGCCATTGCAACTATCAAATCCATCATGGTGACACTGGTATCTGGTGATTCGTCGTTTTTACTTTTAGGTTCGTCCATTGCGTATTTCAACATTCCACACACTTTATCAAATGTGCTTGCAAGTTCATCTTTCGGAATGATTTGTAAATAAGCTTCAATTGTTTCCAATACAAAACCTCTTGATTCTGGCATGGTATATGTAAACACATTGAATAATACAGTCAAAATGTTTGACGAAATTGTACTCAAATATTCGAGATTGTTTTCGGCTCTTTCAAGTGGAAATTCTTGTTGCATAATTAAATCGTCACTCATCAAACCTTGTTTATAATTCAAATTTGATTCGACGAGCAATTTCCATCCATGACATATGGAATTTCTCAATTCGATTTTAGAAAACATCAATTCAGATAATTTTGTAGCAAATGCTTCATCAAATGCAGTGATTAAATCTTTTGGCAAATCACAAAAGTGTGGTAAAATAGACCATATTTGATCTATAATAGTTTTAAATACTTTATTATTCAACGAGTCTTTATTAGATGATTGACTTATTTTAGATTCAAAAAACTCAACGGTTGGTAAAATTTCCTTCTTGTAAAATTCCAACTCTGCGAATCTGACATTATCTCTCAACAATGGTAACAACCATGCTCTACCAGAACCATTACCTTGTAAGTTCAAAGGCAAAGTACCCAAAACAACTTCTGGACCCATTGACCTTATTGATGCTGATATTAAATCTTCAGCTTCTTTATTGTATAAAAAGTTTTCAGTTTCGTTTGTTCTCCATTGACCAACAACTTCCAATATGGATAGAAAGTCAGGGTTTGATCTGATTCTGAATTTCTCAATACATACAGTCCCAAATTCCAAAACTTCTTTTGTTGCGTGTTGGTATTTTATTGACAACAATTCTTTTTCAATGAGCTCACTGATGAAAGTGATTGTATCGTCAATCAATTCATAAATTTCATTTGTGACGTCACCAGAAGGTTGTAATAAAAATTTTTCTGGAATTGTTTGAGTTATAATCGCAATCAAACATTGTGAGGCCGATGTATGGATATCCTTAGACTCAGAAGATAAAAATTGGGACACTAAACTTATGATATGGGGCAATTTCTCAATGCAGGTAATTGGTGATAAATTGGAGAAACTTTCTAATGCTTTGGCTATGACAGCTAACCATGAAGCAGCTAAATGGGTATCATTCAAAGAAGGTTTTAAATCAAATATGACATTTAAAACTTTGGTGAATTTCTCAACATCTACTATATTCGTCATCGATTTGAACAAGCCTTCAAAAGCTTTGAAAGAAGCTGAGACTAAATATTGATCTGAAGTTTTTGAAATTTCCAACAAGATGTCACAAATCTGTTCAATCTGATTCAATGGCCATGAGTTTGCAGATGTTATCAAAGTGATTAACTGTAAGCAATGTATTATTTGCGAATTGATTTCCTTGTTACTTTCTTTTTTGTTCTTTTTATAGTTATCTAATAACTTTATCAATTGTTTTAAAGCTATATCTGATGCCAATGGTGCAGCCACATGTATTGGTGATGGTGAAGTAGGAGGATTGGATAATATTTTTTGTATAGATTCTTGAGCTCTTCTTCTAACCTTTGGTCTTTGATCAAAAGAAATCTCTAGTAATGCTAAAAATGCCCTTTGAGGGGAAACCTGATTGTTTTTGGAGTTATTCCATTGTGAGTAATCTTGAGCCAATAATAAAGTTTCTAAAGCTCCAATAGTTGATCTGATTAAAGGGGCTTCAGCAGAACCCAATGATAACGGTTGTGATAACTTTATTAATATATCATTAAATTTAGATTTTAATAATGCTTTTGGTGTGAATGGAAAAACCAAGTCCAAAAAATATGCAGTGGTAGTTGCTAAAGATTGATCCAATATTTGGTTATTTTGAATACATTGGTCCAACAAGGACAAGAACGATATGAAATATGTTACTGGTGTTTTATCGTTTTTTTGTTCTTCAATATTTTCTTCGACTGCTGACAATATTATAGCCAAATGCTTTTGATTATCCAATTTGGAGTTGATTTGGGATCTTATTTTCGCAAGTTTGTCATCTAATTCAAACGAGTCTATCAAAACTCCTCCGTCTGGGTTATTGTCACTCATATGGTTCAAAGATTAAAAAATGAGATGAGATCAAAATAATTTTTAGGCAGATGCTACCATGTATATTAAGCGTCTAAATGTAATTCTGACAACAAATAATCTATAATTTCAATATCTTTTTCATATTGAAGAAGGGCAGTTTCATACACTTTCAAGTCTTTAGCGTCTTCTTTTGCAAAATTAAGTGGATCTAGATTATCCCTATCCACATTTACTGCATACTTTTTCGACAAATAATATCTGATATCATCAATTAATTCAATGGTATCGGTGTCTTGTCTTAACTTAATTCTTTCAGCACTCTCTCTGATTAGTTTTGAAAATGCTTCTCGATGAGATGAATTGTCGAATATGGGTTTCAAGTTATAAGCCAAAATTTTAGTAATGTGTTGCTCCAATTTTTCTGCTCTTGTATCCCACGAGACTCTAATCAAATTGAAAGCATCATGGTGTAGATATGATTCCAAAGATTCAAATTCTTCATATGTGAACTTGTTAAATTTGGATGAAATATTGACAGCACACATGGTCTTCAATCTTTCCAAAATTAACTCTTCACTAGCAAATAGCAAATCAACTGTTAGATCTAAAGGTATGTTTGAAATGTCATCATGATATAAATAAGTTAATATCAATTCTGAGATTTGGCTGTTTGAAGTATTTAAAGATAGTTGCATCACGGGTAGATTATCAATACCAATTTTTGGTCTATTAATTATGTGAGTTTTAGAATCGTATTGGTACATAGGCACGTCGTGGGTATTTTGGAAGATCTCAGATTTGAACATTGTGTCGAAATACTCAGATCTCGAAATCATGCATTTGTTGACTGGATAGTAAACTACAGTTTCTGTTGCAATGTCAATTGTTGACAAGATCAAATCAGGAATCGAATCAGCATCTAATAATGTCTCCCTTTGTTCGTCCGTCAAAAATTCATCAACTTCAATATCTTCAAATTCAACCTCATCATTTAAATTCATCTCCGATTTCAAACATTGTATTATGATGTCGATATTTAAAAACCTGTTGAGGTCTTTTCTTGCCTTTTCCAAAAATTTAAAAGACAAATCGTGTTTAATTTTAGAAATATTAGATCGATCTTTCAATTGCTTGATTTGGAAAATACCGTCGATTAAATCTGTTAATTGAAAGTTTATTGCCAATTGTAATAAATCTGACTGTATATTATCATCATCAATAGCAATGGAGTCAGATTTTAAATATATATAATTAACAATGTTCTTGAATGCAATTGGACTCACTGTATCTGGCAAAATCACATAAGCCACCTCTGACCATTCATCCAATAATCTTTGTCGAAAATATTTCGATCTGGCAGATAACAAAAACCGATGCAATTTAAAAGTCTCATTCTTAACTTTAAATATTATGTCGTGGTTACTGCTTAAAGATGGATTTAGTAATGAAGATATATGAGATGCAAAAGGTTGAGATATATCGACAGCTTTTGAAATGTCGAAGCTGACCAACAAATCCCTTATTTCATCAGTTAAAGCTCCGTAAATACATCTTGCACCTTGAAAGGTATCTCTGTCACAAATGGCACCTCGCTGCAATAGCAATTCAACAATCTTAAAATGACCACACAACAGACTCAAAATCAACGGCGAATAGTCGTACTCGTCAACTTGATTGATGTCCAAATCAGGGGTGGATAACAATGAGTCAACAACTTCAAAATCTCCCGTCCTGCAAGCTAAGCAAATTTCACGAAACACGGGTGAAATTTGAGACTGATCCTGATCATCTGAAGAGGTAGGCGGAGTTGAGTAAGCAGAAGTCTGGGAATTGGACTCAAGCAGCTGGTTCGATGAAACTGAATTCAAAGACATTGATGGCTGAAAATCGTAATCTCACAAAATTGATAAATTATCTATTGCTGACTAATTAATTACATAATAATTGCAACCATTACGAACCACAGTTGTAATAGAGAGAGATATATTGATCAATATTGAATTTTGTAAATCTACGATGGTGGTGATTTTTTTGTTCTGTGGTTTCTGTTACAAGTATGATTTTGCAGAAATTCAAATCGACGCCAAACTTGTCGAATCAGAAACAACTGATAATCAGAAAATTCACATCACTAGTTTTCAAAGTTGAAAGGGAAGAAGTCAGCTCTTCTTCCAGCTCCAGCATTTTGGAATCTTCGCATTCATTTCATAGACCATCTAGGTTTGACCAAATTGTTGAATGGGATCTATTACCGCCAACTGCGGATTTGGAGACTAGTTTAGCTCAATATCATCATAAAGATTCAGAATATAGCGCCATGTTTAGAAGCAACACAAACTCGTTCGAAGTGGTGATCAAACTAATCAAACAAAGAAACACTCTCAATTAATAAAAATACATTTAAAACAATCTATAAACTAGTTCTCATACGAGTTGACAAAATATTTGAATAGTTTCTCCTTGAATTTTGACGACTTTTTACTCTTTTTGCTCTTTTTTTCAATTGGCTCAGGTTCCGTCTTTTGAGGTTCTGTGATCTGGTTCGGTATGTCGGTGACAGTTGTGGATTGAGTGTTTTGATAAGATTCTGCACTTTGTGGTGTTGTGTTTGCAGTGCTGACTGAAGTTTTGTTTATTGTGTTTGGACTAGGATCTTCTTTCACAAACGCCGACGCTTTGACTTCCTCGCGTTGTGGTTTGACCAAAACTGGTTCTTCATGAATAGGATTCTCGACTTGTTCATAGGATGACGTTGACTCCTTAGGTATAGTTTCGACCGGTTGGATATATGAGTCAATAATTTCATTTTGCGGCGCTTCTCTATCTTCTTTGTATACACCTGTATTGTCAGCCTTCCTATAATCAGCTTGATCCAAATCAGGACGAACGCCATCAAATCTGTGCTCTTCTGGAATGAACGCCTTATGTGAAACATCAAGCGCACTTGATGATTTGAACTCATCGACGTCTTGGGTAGTTACAGCATCCAAGTTTTCAAAATCGTCATCATCGATTTCATTCAACTCTGGTTTTGGAATATTTGTATTTGGAGCTATCGACTCAGCCGGACTATGCAATGGCTCATTATCTTCATTTGCTGAATAAAATTTACTCAATTTTGATTGACTTACATTTGGCGACCCAATATTTTCCGATAGCGTTCTAGGAACGGATATTCTATAAATTTGATTATCAATTTCAATATTGGACGTATTTGCTGCGGGATCCAATGATCTTGGGGCCGGTGTATGCTGGTCCTGGGAATGAGTTGACAAAGCTTGAATTGGGTTTGGCTCTATTGATTTGGAATCAATTGGTTTTGAAATATTTGGGTTACCCAAATCTTCAACGTCGGTCTTTTCAGCCAATGGTTCTGTATCCACATTCGAGATTCCCGAGCCAAGTGGATCCGTTTTTTCGACTAGTGGAGAATCAGAGACTGGCTTTCTATCGACATGTCTTGGTTCATAAACATCAGGAGAATCCACAATAGCATTCTCGTTTTGTTTACTTTCTTCAGCAATTGGGGGTGAAACTGGAGCAACAATAGTTTCGGGTTTTTCTACCAGTTTAGAATGCTGAGCGTTGCTTTCAAATGATGAGCCACCAATACTACTAGCGTAACTATTTCTTCTCTTGTCCTTACCAATACCAAATAACCCAGGGAATTTACTTTTCCTCTCTTCTTTTTTACGTCTTTTTTCTAAGTCAGCTTGTTCCTTAGCCCTCCTCTTCTCTTCCTCAGCTTGTTCTTTACCTCTTCGTTTTTCTTCTTCTGCTTCTTCTTTAGCTCTTCTCTTGTCTTCTATAGCTTGTTCTTTAGCTCTTTTCTTATCTTCTTCGGCTTGTTTTTTGTTTACCTCCTTGTCCTCTTTAGCATGTTCTTTAGCAACTTTTTTCTCTTCTTTAGCACGTTCTTTTCTAGTGGTTGGATGTTTTGGCTCTTCTCTCATTGAATGTAAAGCAAATTCTCTATGATGGTTTTTATACTCATAATTAGATGGAACCACTTGCTGTTGCTCCAACTGATCTTTCCTTTCAAAAGCTTGTTGATCTCTTTTTAATTTGTTTTCTACTAAAGAGTCCAAGGATGAGGTACGTTGTTGATTCTCAAAAGTTTTTCTTGGACTCAATGGAATGAAACCAAATTTTTTGTGCTTTTCCAATGGAGTCAATTCTTCTTCTGCTTTTTGTACCGGCGAGGTTTGTTGTTGTTCTGGTTGTTGTTGTGGCTGTCCTTGATCTCCATAAACCTTTTGGTAAGCTATCTTCATGGCAGCAGCATAAAAATCAGCATCTGGTTGTTGCGTAGAGGCTTTGGCTTTAACTGGTTTTGCCCTATTTTCAGCACTGATAGGAATAGTTTGAACATTATCATTAAACTTGATCGAATTTGAAGAAGAACCTCTATCATCATGTTGAGGCGGAGACTGGAAAGTTTTTGGATCTTGCAAAGCTTTGTAAGGATGACTTGGTGACGAAGGGACAACTACTGGAACGACATTCGAACTATCCGGTGGCGAGATCGCGTTCTCTTCAGTTTGGAAATTTGGTCTAGGAGTAGATTTTAAAATTGATCTCAAAGGTTTCTGTTGACTAGTGATCGATGATGCTCTTTGCCCTGCATTTTGCTTAAGTGATTCATTGAATGGTGCTCCCAATTCTTTTGAATCATGAGTAGTTTGGTCATTGATGTTCAATGCCAATTTTGTCTCTGGATTGTCCAAATTACTTGAGTCAACTTGGTAATCGTAATCAAAATTTTGTAAATCCTCGTCGATTTTCCTTAAATTAACTGGACTGCTTGTAAAAGAATTAGTTCTGTAATTTTGAGGTTGCTGATGTTGATGCAATACTGAAGCTGAATTTATAGAATTCGATCTGGAATTGACTCGAGATATATTTCTTGTTTTTGTTTCTGTAACCTCAGAACCATCTGGCAATTGCTTGACAATTTTTGTGGTAACTGACTGTACTCTTCCTTGCGAGTCAACCACTTTGGTTTCTGTAGTGGTGATCACAATTTCCTCCTCAGCTTGATTTTCGTCTTCCTCTGGAAACTCATCATATTGATATTGGTGCGATTGTTGTGAAATAGGAGCATAGTTTCTAGAAGAATTTGAACTCAAACTGTTGTATCTTCTTGGTTTAACTTGTTGTTGATTATGATGTTGCTGTTTGGAAGGGCCAGTCGAATAGGAGGGTTTTGGATTGTAAGTGTATTGTCTTAAAGAATTAGATCTATTGATTGAATTAGATCTGTTGTTATTATTGATTGTCATTGAGTTGGACCTACCAATCTGTCTTTGTGCTGCAGTATGATAGGATTGTTGTTGCTGTTGTTGTTTCACGGGAGAAGAATGGAGTCTCAAAGCAGCAGCAGCAGCTTGCCCTGCGCTTGTTAAGGATTGTGTGCGTTGTTGATTAGTATTATTGTTAATGGGCAAACCACCAAATTGGTTGGGATTATGGTAAGCATTGATTTCGTGAGCATATTTGCTGAACCCTTGGTAGGACTCTGGTCTTCTCTAGATAATTGGTTAGTATTTGGAAAGACACATGCAGTTGACTGTTAAGACATACTCTTTTGTTAAATAAACTAACCATTGAATATTAGTAAAAGAATTGAACGGAGTAGAATTAAATGCTATTAAATGTGAATGTAATTTAATGTGGTTGATGAAGAGAAGAAAAACACAATCGTAAAAAAGTGACAACAGAAGAGCAAGGGGAAATAAATATAAGTGCAGAGAATAATATGTGAGTGACCTTCAGTTACAATAGCGAAATTTCATGTTTTTAATTTGCATTTGAATTTCCTTTTTCTATACCACCAATGAAATGTGATACTACATATATCAGTAACAACACACTCTGGTCTAATACCCAACACTTGAACATGGTTTAGAAATAAATGTAGAAATTGACACACACAGAGAATTCAAGGGTCGGCTGGATTTTTATTTGCTACGTTGAGAACAATAAGATTACTTTGCTAAAGCCAGTATAGTCATTGCTATCGGACGGCTTGCGCGGTTGAAAGTTCCCAGTTTCTAAATATATACATACAATCAGTGCACACAGCAATCAGCTCAATAGCAGCAGTACAAGCAACTGATTGGCTGAGTGATAACTTAAATCCTATTTGCATTGAAGTAAGTGGATGGTTCTAAAATAGCAACCGAGAGAACAACTTTCTGTTTCATCGTTGTTGCATTTGTTTACTTTTCATCCGTTTGTGTTGGGTTGATTTATATACAGGAATGGTGTCTTGTTTTTTAAGTCATTTTTTGCGTCATCTTCAACTGTCTTTCGGTATTATTTTTGTTTTCCGAATTACTAAGTTTTTTCTGATTTGTAAGCTATTTAGTAATATAGTATGATATGATATCAAGCCATATCAACTGCCCATGATCTTTTGAACACCTTTCTATGAAATATATACTTGTCACTGTCTTGGTCTCAATACTAACTGTTTTATATCATAATCACTACAAAATGTCAACTAAATTTAAACCTTTGCAGAATCAATTACCAACCATATTTTTCAGCCATGGTGGCCCGACATTGATTTATGAAAATGATTCATTTTCCAACAAAGGTGCACACCAGTTTCTTTCAAAGTTGGGCCGTGATATAACAACTAAGATAAAGCCCGATTATATATTAGTTGTTAGTGCGCATTGGCAGTCCAAGGGCAACAGTTTGATTGAAATTGGTTATCCATTTTCTTCTAACAAGGAAGAGAATTCGTTAATTTATGATTTTTACGGCTTCCCTTCTCATATGTATAAAGAGGAATTTCACACGAAAAACAATTGGTTCTTGGCAAACGAAATCAAAAAAGAGTTGATATCAAATGGGTTTAAAAGCGAGATAGTCGATCGGGGATTGGACCATGGTGTTTGGGTGCCTTTTAAAATTGCATTTGCAAATTATAACCACGAGAACAAGCAGTCTAGACCTGATACTGATTTCGATTTAAACGGGATCCCCGTGATTCAAATTTCTTTAACGTCATCGGAGACTGATTTTGATTCACATTTTAAATTAGGTGAAGCATTGAAAAAATTTAGATACAACTCACTTGTAAACCCGGATACTAATGAAAATTTAAACGGCATGATTATTTGTTCAGGAATGACTGTGCACAATTTACGAGATTTGGGACAAAGTTTCTATCAACCCAACAAAATCATGCCTTACGTCAAACCTTTCAATGAGATGCTCAAGAATATCTTGATCGATTCAAGTTCAAAAGATGAAATGTTACAGAAATTGAATGGGTTGAAAAAATTACCAATCTTAAACAAAGCTCATCCTACATTAGAACACTTTGTGCCAATTGTAGTTGCATCTGGAACCCTTGGCGAGAAAGAGTCTATTAGGGAACTTTTCAATGACGAAGATTTAAGTTTGGGATATGGAATTTACCAATTTGGTGATTACAAATTATAAATGTATATTTTATTTTTTACTTAATAAATCTTTCAAAGTATTTCCTACCTCTTCTTCAGTTAACCCATCTAAAGCCTTTTTTATTTCTTCTCCTTTTTCAAATCTGACTGTCAATGACGGAGCAATTCCAAAACTTTCTCTAATCAATATTGGAATTTTGTAATTCAGTTGTTGTTTTAAATTTGAATAATTTGAGGTTAAAAATTTCTTTAAAGGTATTGAGGACTCTCCTGATTGTGATAGATGGAATCTTATTTCTTTTAATGCAGTTGGAATTATGAATTTAGTAGACATTTGATTACGTTATTGATGATTTTGCTTACTTTTTTTTCCACTTGATTTAACTGGTGTAGAAAATCCAAGTAGTGCGTCGTTACCAATATCAACAAAATATCGAATAACGATACTGACAACTATACAATAATCCAACGGTTCTGTTGTAGATCAAGAGAGCATAAATATTTGATGAAGAATTGTGTTAGTTGTTGGTGAATATTGGAATACTGTTGCAAAATTTTCGTGATGAGTGGTATAAAATTTGAGCTCAAAAAATTAACCATCTCTTGAGAAAAGCTTCTGAGGGATATGAAAGAGAAATGTGCGTTCACATAAATTGTTACTTCAATTAATTACAAGATGGATTTCTCACCTTTATATACAGCGCTACCCAGAATTATTTTGCAGCTTTACAATATTTCTTTGAAATATACTTATTTTATTTCTTTATAAAGTTTTTCTGCATATTTAGTAAATCATGATTTAACTCTATATCATCTATGGTTTCCACTTTTACTGGCATTTTCAAATTAATAGATTTTTGTACGGCGTCGATACATAGCAATGCGTTTATACCGTCATCCAAGCTACATAAATTAACATCTGTATTTCCTCTGATTAAATTAACAAAATGATTTAATTGTAAATCAAAAGGTAGGTCTTCTAAATTGTCCATATTAATTTTGGACTCGTCAATCACATTTGTCCAGGACGATTCAATGGTTTCATCTTGAGAAAAAATCTTCATATCTGGCAATGACAAAGTTCCTTTGGAACCAAAAATCTTATAAACACCGTTTAGGTTTTCATGTTTGGGTATATTTGGATTTTCACCCGTTGCTGCTTCGAAATTGAATGGCGAAACAACATTATCTGAACAGACAAAATTCCCAACACATCCATTTTTGAATCTGAGTATCAAAGAACATCCTTCATCTGTATTGTAATTTCTTTGTTTGGGGAGTAGCTCGGCGTAGATGCTAACAATTTTGCCAAATAAATACTGCAAGATATCTAACTCATGAATTAAGTTTATCAATAGCACACCACCACCCGTGTTTGAATCTGTTCTCCATTTAGATTTTTCGAAATACGAAATTGGTTTTTTCAAACACCAGGAACCTTGCACAGTGATTATTTGACCCAATTTGTTTAAATTTTCCTTCACGTTGATTATATATGGGTTGAATCTTCTGTGGTGGCCGACTAAGACCTTAATATCAGATTTCATACTATCTAATATTTTAGTGAATGTTTTCGAGTCTTCTGGGGTTGAACTGATTGGTTTTTCAATTAATAAATGGATATTATACAATGACAATTCCAATGCAACTTTAATATGTGTATGATTTGGAGTACATATGATAGCTCCTTCGGGATACAGGAGCCCATGGTAATCACAATATGCAATACATTCACTGATATTGTAAAAGTGCAATGTGTTGAGGTCAGATGCTATTTCCGTGGTTGATTGTTGTGGATCTATGATTGCAAATAACTCAGTTTGTGGGTTTTTCAAAATATGGGCTGCGTGTCTTGGGCCGATTAACCCAGCACCGACAACAATCAATCTAACAGTGTTTGGAGCGATCATGTTGATATGTAATGAAAAAAGTAGCACACAGTGTGAAAATTTTCAGAATGAAAAATTAAGCGCAGGTATAATTTCTTTTTTTTTTTTTTGTTTAACGCCGGAACAGGACTACTATGGAGTTTACATCTGAGCCCAATGAAAAACTTCTGATATGTTCTATTTAAAATGGTACCACACCTAGGATTGAATGTGATACAATCTACAAGTGGTGTATCCCTCCTAGGTGAGTCATTCTAATGATGTATCTGAGAGTCATCAAGCGAATGTGACACAAAGTGGGAAAACAGTTTCTTTCTTTTTTTGTGATGCATGTCTGAATTGTGGAGTATGATGTGTGCCATTTGTGATAGATTACCAAACAGTCAATAGTTGGCAAGCATAAATCTTATACACTGCTCAATTTCTATTATTAGACTGTTCACAACACTGACCAAATTAACATTTCATCAAATTGTGACAGTCTGTTAAAAATAAAAGTTGAAGTTCAAATATAAAGTCAATGGGTGGTAAATTGCAAAGGAGGCCAGTTGCCATTATTACATAATTTTACAGTTTACATTTTTTTTGTTTTACGTTTCAAATTTTTCCCACTTGTCAATTATTTTTTAGTATTTCACTGGAAATAAAAATTTAAGAAAATTTTAGTCGCGGTTTTTATAAATTTATGACAATAACTTGTCATGATAGTAAACATTATATTCTGTGCTTCGTCCTTCTCCTTGACCTAGCTCTTCTTATGCGCTGTAACAACTAAAAAATCTAGCTGTTTGTCTACACACGATTTTGGATTCTTTGGCTACGACCTCGGTTGCTTCATTTATTTCTGACGTTTTATAGACTTTGTCCAGACGAAGATTTAGCATTCCATGATTTGAACTCATCATCTTCAATCACTTCCGGTATCATTTTTTTGAAATTTAAATCGATAAACTTCTTCTTCTCGGTTGTCGCGTTTACCCATTCAGAATCATCTACTTTAGACTTGTCAAATGGCACCAATCCGGCTACGGACCACGATTTTTTGACGATGGCTTCACTGAATGCAATTTTACGTGCTCCCGCATAAGCAGCAATGAAATCTCTCCTTTCCACTGTGTTAAGGAAACGCGATGCCTTGATATGACCCGTTTGATACGAGTTTTTGAGAACACCAAATGCTACTAGATCAAGCGGCTGAAGAACATGGGAAGTATGAGCAGGAAGTGTTAGCATATAAATATTATTAATGTAACATTCCACCATTGCTTCAAAAGAAACGTGCGAGCCATGACCATCCACAATAAGTAATCTCCACTCTTTTGGATCATCAGGTTTGGTTTCAGGAATAAAAATCTTTTTAAGCCATATTAAAAAAAATTGCGAGTTTAAGAAGCCTTCATTGTTTGTACCAAATAGCCAGCTTTTAATATCTTCAGGACCATTCTCAAAAGTGCTCAACATTATTCTGTTGTCTCTGAAAATAACAAAAGGACTAAGAGTTTTCTCGTTGGCTCCAATGCATTCAACAACTGTAACAGATTCACGATTTTGTGGGTCCGCGTCTTTCAAATTTCGATCACCTTTGAAGTTGATTACATATTGATCTCGATTGTTGGATATAATAACACCAGTTTCGTCGGCATTGTAAATGTTCTTTTCCTTAACCTTCAGATCTTTTATTGCCTTTGATACAAGTTGAAACCAACGATCAATTTCATCTGCATTAATACCTTGTAAATGTTTTGAGTCGAGAAAATGGGCTTTAGTGATTTCTAAATCATGACGTCGGAGAAATCCTTTAACCCATGAATACCGGATAGGAGTTAAAGACGTTCCCCGAATTATTTGAAACAATAGATTAGCATGATCAATCAACGAGAGCGAGTTTTGTGGAAACCCCAACACAATTTGATTCATTATCCAATAGACCAAAATAAATTCATACCTTATAGGTATGAGTTGCAAACTATCGTTCATGGCCGCTTTTGACTGAAAACCTTTCAATCTCCTTTGCAATGTTTGTCTTTTAACTTTGAACCGTTTTGCAATTAGAGTATAATTTGGTTTCTGTTCCAATAACTCTACCTTTCTGCATTCTTCTATGGCCAACGTCATATCCTCCTCGCTGAAACTGCCCATGATGAAGCTAATAAGTCCAGTTTATACAAATAATAATTTTAATTGGCCAGGTGTTTCTATATATTTTTTTACTATTCCGAAATAGTATAAGTTCCCCTTACAAGCTGTTTATACTCTAAAGAAAAACGCGACACCAGAAATTCTACTCTTTTATTCCCGGAATCAATATAGAAGGAAGTGTAAAGAAAGTGAAGTCGTGGACAATCAAAAACAACGTAAATCATAAAAGGCACAAAAAATATTATTACATAATGGCTACTGGCCTCCTTGGCAATTTACCTCCCACTGACTTTAGATTGGGAAATAAACGGTTGTAATTCTATTGGATGTTAATGCAACAATATGTTCAATAGAAATCTAGCAAAATTGAATTTTACATAAGTAGTAGATTGCTTGTGTTCGAGTATTTGTTCATTTGCAACCAAAATTAAGTCTGGTCCATTTTTACCTGATCCAATTCAATCCCTTAAATGGCACCAGTTTTAAACACCATTTCTTAAACATTTACATGGCCACTCTAATTTGTTTATTAACTTCATAGTTTCTGTACGAGTTCAATGTTTTTAATCCTAATTTAAACTTGATGATTTTCAAGACTCAATTGTTGCGAAAAATTTCCTTCAACTAATATCGATTTACAGCAATAGTTGAGATTAATAAAAAATAGCCAAGCACTTTGTATTGGCTTGTAATCATTAATTTGTAAATTATCTTTACCCAAATCTCATACCCAAACAAAGCTTGATTCCTGTTACAAGCAAAATTTCTATCAGCTATAAAAATGCAATTAGCTTGATTAATGTAGCTAACATTGATTATCAAGAAAAAAAAAAATTGTCAGTGGCTTGCAAGTTGGAGTTAAAGTAAGCCTTGAAACATAACCTTTTGTGTTTAAAGAATATCAGAACTTACATACTTTCTACAAGTTTAATTACTACTCTTGTCAAACGCTACCAGATTTGATTGTCGCAAAATGTTTTTTCAGAATCATCAATCTGCCACTTGACATGTCCTTTGATATCAATTGGGATAATCTAACATCAGACTTGTTGATAAATGAGTCCATTCGAGAGTTTTTAGACTCGCAATTTCAAAACATTTCCTTGCCATCATACATATCAAATCTATCCATAACTGAATTCAACCTAGGCGACATACCTCCAGAAATCACCATACGGCATATAGGCGATGTATTTGACGAGTTCTACAATGAAGAATCCACTGAATTAAACAATGCAGCTAGAGCAGAGCCGCAACCACAGGACGATGAAAGTAGTGATGAGGACGATGAGGACGATAATGATGAGCCTAAAAACATCAGTTTTTTAAACACACCCAGTTTGTCCTCCCCACCTCCTTTAACAAGGTCTAAGGATTCTTTCCAATCACAATCGATCTTACATCCATTTGGAGTCAACAACATCATATCTTCTACTGGGACAGAAACCCCCACCAACATATTAAACCAACAAGCTAAATATAGAATAATGTCCAACACAAGTGCTAAAAAAGTGAAGAAGGACGAAAACGATATACAACTAATATTGGATATCAACTACAAGGGCAATTTGTACATCAACATCTTGGCCACGTTGTTGGTGAATTATCCTAGTCCGAATTTTATAACCTTGCCTGTTAAATTACACATCACCGATATCATGATACATTCAATAGCTACGATTGCATATTTGAAAAACAGTGTTTACTTATCTTTTCTATGCGATGTCAACGAGTCGCAACCTGAGTTTGAAGCTAGCAATACAGGGTTTGTAGATTACTTTTCAAATGTAGCAAACGATACGAACAAGGAGAGGATAGATATTATCAAAAAGATCAAGATCGAGCTGGAAATCGGCGAGGTTGAGAATAACGTGCTTCGAAATGTTGGTAAGATTGAGAAATTCTTGATGGAACAGTTACGGAATATTCTAAGAGAAGAAATCGCATGGCCAAGTTGGATATGCGTGGATCTAAACGAAGAAGAAGACAAAGATGAAGACAGTGTAAATAGTGGATAAATGCACAATACAAAAAAAAAATAAATATAATTATATAGCGTATACAAATCCTCATGTCTGTTGAAGAATTGATACCCCAGTTCCAATTCAAACGATTGTTGAAAGTCGATGTCCAAACAAAGACAATTGCTATTTTAGGAACTATCAATAATCTGGATGCCATTGTGATTATTGAAAAATCTCAATTTGACAAAGAATCAGTTGAATCGTTGTCCACGTTCATCCAACAGATATCGTTGATTAATTCCAACGACGTTTACTACTGGTCCAAAGTCACATTCAACCAAGACATAACCAATAACCCTGGAGGGAAATTGAATTTAATTTATCCTGCCACCGAGACACATATTCGCAAATATAACGATCAGAAATTGCACTACATAAGGGAAACACCAGAGATGTACGAAAAATACGTTGTTCCATATATCGACACCATGAAGGGAGACAGATTGAAGTGGGTCTACAACATTTTATTCAAGGGGAAAGAGAAGGAGACGTTTATCTACCATGACGAGGATAAACAGAATGGGTTTGTATTGTTGCCCGATATGAAATGGTCAGGAGATAATTTAGACACGTTGTATCTTTGTTGTATTGTGAACAGGTTGGATATATCAAATGTTAGAGATTTGTCAGGTGCCGATGTTGAATATCTACAAAATATACAACAAAAGATTTTACAAGTGACAAGTGAGAAATTCAACATAGAGAAAGATCAAGTGCGTATGTTTATCCATTACCAACCTTCGTATTACCACTTCCATATACATATAGTAAATGTTCATCATCCAGGGTTGGGCGATGGAATTGCAGTAGGGAAAGCGATTTTATTAGACGATGTAATTGACAATTTAAAGATTGATTCCGATTATTATAGAAAAAAGACAATTGGTTATATATTAGGTGAAAACCATGGTCTTTGGCAAGTACCAGGCTATAGAAACTAATAATTGAATTCTGAGCTCATTGATTTCGCAGCTAATTTTGCCATTCTTAACATTTTCTTTCTGGGATCTTCTTTCTTTTTCTTGCTTTCTCCAATTGATCCAGCGGATTTACCCAACTTCTTTGGTGTTTCACGGAGTCCGAAACTTTTGGCCAAGTGACCCAAATGGAGGGTCTTGACGTTGAAAAATTCCTTTTCGGAGTTCAAGTGGGTGGCATAGGCTCGAATGTGTGAGGTGAACGCTTGCACCGCCGAGTCCATTGCACCTGAATCTTCCAACAACCATCTCTCCACATCCAAGTGCCACGTTGTGGCGTGGATATCCCATTTTCCAACGTGGTTGTCCTTGGACTTGGCCTCGCCGTCAGCAAACGCCTGCTCCAACTGCGGCTGGTAGCTGACGACGCGGAGACTGCCTTGTTTCGGGTGCACGACGCGCAATTTCGCGTCGACGTAGCCTTCTTCAATCCCCGGTAAAAGAAACAAGGTGGCGCGGCCTTGGGCGCCGACTCTTGCCGACCGACCTATTCTATGCAAATGATCGTCTATGGTGAATGGAGTGTCATATTCAATGACATTAGATATTCCTGGTAAATCCAACCCTCTACTTGCGACATCGGTACAAAACAAAATCTTGTTCTTTGTGGAGTCATCACGGAATTGTTGTAAAGTCTCAGTTCTAGCTTGTTGTGTTAACGACCCGTGTAGTTTATAAAGCATGGTGTTTTCATTTATTATTGGCGAAGTTGAAATCGCCTCGTTTTCTTCTTTGGATTTCCCGTTTCTTGTAAATACACTGAAATGGTAATCGACCGAGTCCGAGCATGAAAAAAACACTATGGTTTTAGTTGATTCTTTGGATACGTTCATCAACAATGAATCTAAAACTACAAGTCTTAATTTCGGGGGTACGACCATTACTTCTTGAATCAATTGGTCAGGCGCCGTTGAATGCGTTGTATCTTGAAACGTTATGGTGTTTTCTTTCTCATTTTCGACTGAAATCATTTCGGGGTCGTTCAATATCATTTGACCCAATTTCTTGACGTTATTCTGTAGCGTGGCTGAACATAAAACATTGACCCTTGATGTGGGCAATTTGCTCCATTTACTCACAGTATCGCTGATTTTACAACTCGATTCTATTTTGGTTGTGATTTTCGTTATAGTTTCCTCAAACCCCAACTCTATCAATTTGTCACCTTCGTCGAGGATCAACCATCTGAGCTGACTCGTATCTAAAGTTTTTGTGTTTTCAAGATGATCGGCTAGTCTACCTGGTGTACCCACAAGAATATTGACTCCCTTCCTTAATCTAGCCTTTTCAGATTTCTTCTTCTCTCCACCAATGACTATTCCCGGTACTAGATGGTGGTAACATCTGATGAGACTCTCCAAAACTTGATATATTTGAGTCGCTAATTCTCTGGTAGGAGTAAGAATCATTGCAAACAATCCAGACTCTCGATTGATCCTATCTTCAACCATTAATCTATCAATCATAGGCAATAAAAAAGCCAACGTTTTTCCGGACCCCGTCTGAGCCTTGACAAACAAATCTGTACTTTGTAGCTTTAGTAAGTTTGGAATCACCAATTTTTGTACTTTTGTTGGATACTTGAACTTGAGATGTTCTATGAGATGAGAAGTTAACTTTGAGTTTAAACCAAGTCCACTGAACGAGTTGAGATCTTTCACTGGCGCATTTGAAGGTGTGTGACTTGTATCCACTTGCTCAGTAGTTTTCAATTGCGTGTCTTGATTATTTGTAAACAAAGATGATATATATGACTCGTTCTTTCCGCCAAATTCCCCCTTTGTCTCCGCAAACTTGGGTTTTTTATATGACAATGATGGAGTGTCTGGCTTTCTCTTTTTGGATTCGTTGATTTCTATGTTATTCACGCCTGATGATTTTGGTTTGGGTTTTTTACCTTGCAATGAAAGCTGTAACTTCCTACGGTCCTTCCATCTTCCTCCTTTTATTTTTGGAGCTTGTGCTGCTGTAGGTGTTGGCTCAGTCGCAAAATTTAATAATAGGCCATCTTCATCCATAATAGGTTAAATCTCATCGCATCAAATGAGACAAAAAAAAAAATATAAATATATAGACGCTCAACTATGTATTAATTTCTCTATGTAATCCTCAAAGTTTGTATTCGATTTCAATACTCTATCATTGGCGTTGTTTTCCAAATCATACTTTACGCTTTTAACCGTTGGATCTTCGCTGTTGGTTTTCCACGTCAAATGCTTCCATTCCTCTTCGTCAAACTTTTTAATCAGCTTTAATGAATTGCCTAAAGTGTGGGCAAACCCATCTTGATTTTGAGTAGAGTTTTTAGCTGCCGATTGTAAAATTTGTACATTTTTGGTTTCACTTTCCGGCTTGGCGTATTCTTTTCTTAGAAGTTGGTGGGTTTGGTTATCTAAATCGTCAATGTACTTGAAGCTGGTTCTTAATTGGGCCGAAGAGTCTAATGGAATAAGAACAATCTTTTTTGAAGTACCGTCGCTTATGATTTTACCAGCATAAGAGCCCGAGTCCAACTTATCCAAAACTCCCGTCAATCTCTGTTCTGCGATATCTTCGCCCCATTGGTCGACCTTGTTCTTGTTGAAAAATTGTTCTGTCTCAACTGGTAATTTCATCTCTAGAAATTGTGATTCTGGCTTTATCGACCCTGAGTACACCTGTTGACCCAACCGTCTGGTGCTTTTTCTACCGGAATATTGTAGCAAGTGTAGCGAATGCCTCGATCGACACGGTACAGTGTTGATATACAAAGGGATCGAATCTATTATTGGATCATCATCTTCTTGATCTTGCTCAAATGTTTCGTTTAAATTTTCCGGACTTTGAAACACTTCCTCTTTGACCTGAACCAATGGCTCCTCGGTCTCTTCTTTTATAGTTTCAGTAGTTGGTTTGTATTTTTCCTGTACATCTTCTTCTTCTTCAACAAATAGTGGATTTGACATTGAATATCTTAACCTAGTAATTTTTTTTTTTTTTTTTTTCCCTCTTCATCTGGTAATAATGGCTGATTTCGATATTACAAAAGCTTACCTTGGGTTTTTAAAAGATGACAAGGACATGACGATGCCTATAGCGGCAATCGAATCACTTGTGTCTATGTTGAGAATAAAACAGCCATCAACATCTTCAGAATTGATCAATTTAGTATCGAAGAATATCGATTTGTTGAAAAACTCAATTCCAAACAATATCTCCTTATCAGCTGGGTGTGATTTGTTCATGAGGTTTGTGTTAAGAAACACCAATATATATAATGACTGGGAGACGTTTTCTTCCAATTTAGTTGAAAATGGAGAATTGTTTGTTCAAAGAGCAAAAAGATCTAGAGAGAAACTGGCTGAATTTGGTGTTTCATTCATCAAAGATGACGATGTGATATTGGTCCATTCTTACTCCAGAGTGGTGTATTCATTATTGTTGAAAGCTAAACAAGATAAATTGATCAGATTCAAAGTGTTAATAACCGAATCGAGACCGACTGGAAATGGATTCTATATGGCTAAAAAATTGAAACAAGCAGATATACCGTGTGAAGTGATAGTAGACAATGCAGTTGGATATGTGTTGCACAAAGTTGACAAAGTCTTGGTGGGTGCTGAAGGGGTCGCCGAAAGTGGTGGAGTCATAAATCATATAGGTACTTACCAAATTGGGTGTTTGGCGAAAGTCAACAACAAACCGTTTTACGTGGTCACCGAATCTCATAAATTTGTAAGAATGTTTCCATTGGCACCAAACGACCTACCTAACTTGAACAACAACATCGACCTCGATGAAGAAAATAAAGATGCCGATAATTTAGAGACGCACTTTGTTGATTTCACTCCTCATGAATACATTACTGCTTTGATCACCGATTTGGGAGTGTTGACTCCTTCTGCGGTGAGTGAAGAATTGATTAAAGTCTGGTACGATTGAGATTATTTGTATATACCTAAAATACAAAATTTTCTAGTAGTAGTCTAAATCTGATTTGATATCACTAATTGCAATACTCGTGTTAGATCTGGCAAGTCGAAATAATCTGTGGATTCCACTTTTCCAACCTCAATGCATGTTATACCTTTGGAGGCCAAAACTTCTTTATCTACATCTATTTTCAGATTTTTCATATATAGTAAATGAGTGACGTATTTGTCCCATGGCTCATCAGCTTTGTCTTGGGAATACTCAGCTGCTTCAACGATGGTCTTTACAAAGTCTTTGGCCGTCATTCCAAATGTTTCTCTATCTAAACAACCATTAAGAAGTAAGATTTTCTTGGAATTGCTATTGGCTATTGCTTTCCCAATACCTTTTAAAATGATTATAGGAACAATGCTGGTCATTAAGGACCCTATTGAATACACAAACACGTTTGTGTTATTGATGGTCGATACACAACGATTATTCGCTGTAGGTTTGATCTCCTCTCCATACGGTGAGATGTAGAATATCCGCTTTATCGGTGCTTTCAAAGGCTCGATGTTCTCCAGTTTGTCAAAATGCAATTGTGATTTTTTAAGCTCGGGATGAGTGTATTGCGGCACGTTACCTGACTCCTCTTCTTCGGAAATCCACGAATCTATGCTCAACCTCCTCATGGCCACTTCATTCACTGGCACTTCGAAATAGTCCACTATCTCATCTGTGGGCGTGGGCGGTCTTGTAGTGTTTATCGGTGGTGGGTAAACATGAGGCTTTGAAGGGTGGGAAATCTGCGATTGCCCCGTGATTATAAACCCATTCTCCAACAATGCACTTATATGGTATGTAAAATTTGTGTTTATACAAGGTAGGACTTGGATGTTTGATTCGATTCCAGTCAACTTACAAAACAACTCGATTGAAGAATCCAAAGAACCAATGAATAATCTAGCACCAGTAAGAAACAAGTTCCCTACATTGGCCAACTCGAACCGAAAAATTCGTTTAGTTGATTGATGAATACGTGATCGTTTCAATAATTCTACATGTAGATGAACGAAAAACGAACGAAAGATTTCCTTCGTGCTGGACGATATGCCGTTCCATAATTCATGAGTTCCTTCAACAATCTCATTCCATTGAATCTTTGCAATCTGTTGATTAGACGACAATCTAAATGTGAGCAAGTTGCGTAGACTTTCTTGGTTGGGAGGAATCAATCTGGTCAATCGTGATCTGATATCTCCAATTGCGGGGCCACCAATGACACGAATTATTTCCGACGTCGACCCGCCATTGTCTGAAATTGGAAGGATGTATGAGACGTTGTTGTTGTTTGACAATTGGTTGAACACAGAGACTAATTCGTTCGTAGCAGTTCCTCCTGATAAGATTGTAATCTTGACATCTGTCATGTTGATTTTTGTATCGTGTAATGTGGAATAATTTGCAACTAGTACTAAAGAAGAAGCGTCAACTTTAGAAATTCAGTCTACTTTACAGGTCCAATAGAAATTGTTGAAATTACTCTTCGACTTGTGTGTAATGTTGATATAAAATAACCCACTATAATTGATCACTTTGAAAGCCCCATTCGGTAGCCTTATCACATTGGATGTGTAATTGGTATACTGTAATCATATTTATATATTGATGTCCGGGTGTAAATTCTAATTTGCAGCAAAAAAAATAGCTGTGCTCAGAATTAGTTAAGACTGAAGTTTACACATTTACAATTATCAAAAATACCAGTTTATCCAGCATCCAGGCCTTACAAATTCAAATCCCATAGATTTCAAAAGTATGTTATGCTAGATTCAAAATGGTTAATAAACTCAAATTGTTGTGTTTCGTTGCTTTTATTTCCAGATTCCTTATTGTCAAAGTCGTGCACACAACTCACTTGTTTGGTTGCATTAAGACTGAAAAATTTTCTTTTACATCTATTTTCTCCTTTCTTCATCAATTAACGAAATGTCAGATTCAGAAGTTTTAGTCTTAAGAGGTACTTTAGAAGGTCACAATGGTTGGGTCACTTCATTGGCCACCACCCCAGCTCACCCAGATTTATTATTATCTGGTTCAAGAGATAAAACCTTGATTAAATGGAAATTGACCGGAGGTGAAGACAACCAATACGGTATTCCAAAAAAATCATTCAAAGGTCATTCACACATTGTTCAAGATGTTACCATCTCAGCTGATGGTGCTTACGCTTTATCAGCTTCATGGGACAGAACCTTGAGATTGTGGGATTTGGAATCCGGTGAAACCACCCAAAGATTTGTTGGTCACAAAGGTGATGTTTTATCTGTTTCTATTGCTAAAAACTTGAGACAAATTGTTTCCGCTTCAAGAGACAAAACCGTCAAAGTCTGGAACACCATTGGTGAATGTATGGCTACTTTAACCGGTCACAACGATTGGGTTTCAGCTGTCAGAATCTCTCCATCAGACAACAGTGCCACTGTCATCTCAGCTTCATGGGACAAAACCGTTAAAGTATGTATTTTTCCACCACCACCAACACCTTTTAGTGATGAACAACTATATTTGCTACTTCAGACGCTGTTTTATGCAGCGAATGAGACATATCTTTATCACCAAGATCTCTGATAAAAGATGATTTTTGAATAAAAAAATACTAACTATTTTATAGTCTTGGGATTTAGCTGATTACTCAGTCAATGCTGATTTCATTGGTCACACCGGTTACATTTCATGTATCACTTTATCTCCAGATGGATCATTATGTGCCTCTGCTGGTAAAGACGGTGTCATTATCTTGTGGGACTTGAACTCAAACAAAACTTTATACACTTTAGATGCTAAAGCTGAAGTCCACGCTTTATCTTTCTCACCAAACAGATATTGGTTGGCTGCTGCCACCAACACTGGTATCAAAATCTTCAAATTACAAGAAAGATCATTATTAGATGAATTGAAACCAGAATTTGCCATTGGTGCTAACGCTAAAGACCCAGAAGCTATCTCATTAGCTTGGTCCGCTGATGGTCAAAACTTGTTTGCCGGTTACACTGATAACGTCATCAGAGTCTGGCAAGTCATGACCCCATCCGCTTAAACAAAATAATAATATACGGATAAGAAAAGTGTATATATTTAATGTATAATATAGATTTTTAAAAATGAAGCTTTTTTTTGCAACAAGTTGGTTATTTACATGTGGTGGTGGTGGTGCTTTCTATTCAAATAGATACACTTTACCGCTTGCGCTACCTCCTATAGCCCAATTTTCGATTGGGTGCAATGCGGACACTGCAGGTACAGCACCACAAGATTCATTCAAGTGTGCCAATTGCTCACCTTTTTCATTGTATATATCTAAGCCACGATTCATGTTGGCGATTATAAATTTCTGGTAATTGTCTTTAGGATCGTATTGCCATTTACTTTTCAATATGGACACCCATCTCCCTGTTTGGCAATTATGTTTGATTTTTAATGTCGGTTTCAAATTATCTAACAATTGTCCTTGTTCAACTTTATGATCAAATGGTACTTGATAATTGTCCTTCCAATTGGATATGTCCGATTCATTGAAGTCAAACAAACACACAGTATCATCATACCCGTTGCAAACTAAATGGTTATTGATGTTCCAGTCAACTGTGGATATTGACAACCTTGAAGTATAGTTTCCATACATGTGTGGTGATTTTTGATTATCAAAATCGGAGTACACGGATTTGGACACATTACGTAAATCCCATATTCTTAGACTCCGATCTAAGGATGAGGTTACGATTTGGTGAGAGTTGTTTGGATTGATGCTAAAGCCCCCTATTTTCTTATCATGTAATCGCAACAACTTGTTTTTTTTGATCTTGAATTGTTCTCTTACATCCGTTTGATAGAAATTCCCTTCCAATGTTGTCATGAATATTATGTTTTGATCATCTCGGGGTAAATTCATATCGGAGATTCCCAATTCGAAATCTCCTTGTTCGTAAGGATCATTCAAATATACCAATTCAGAGGTGGTGAGTTTGTTTAAATCTAACGACCGAATGCTTCCGTCGTAAGCTGATGTAAATAATTTTTCAAACCCATTATTTGGTGTAAGAATTTTCGAAACACTTTTCCCATGTGGGTGAATGATCGATATTGTGGGCTCATCCGATGTGGAGTCGACTGCCCAAATACCAATATTTCCAGATGTATCACCACCAGCTATGATCCTATCGCTGGTTGAAGGATGGAAGTACATGGACGTGATTCTATTGTGACAAATCTTTATATCCAAAGGGTCATATTTTGGAAAGATGTGCAAGCCGTCAAACTCTTTCCTTTTAGATTCTAAAGTTGGGTTCGATTGTAATTTTCTAGTCTGCTGATAGAAATCTCCAGCTGAAAATTTATCACCTAAAGATTGGATAAGGTTCAACACTTTATTGTCATCATTTAAGTCAACTTTTTCATCACCGTCGCCATCCTCTTTTTTAATGATTTTATTCTCAAATATCAAATCACCTTTTCTATCAGTTATTAAATCGATCAATTTGAAATCTCCATACAATCTCGTCCGTTTTAACTTCTCGTACTCTTTTCTTTTCCGTTCTTTTTCTTCATTTTCTAAACGCTGCTTGTTGAGTTCTTCAGGATCGGAAGCTATACCTGCTATACGTCTTGATCTTCTTGTTGGTTCTGGGTCTTGCTTCTTGACTTCTCTTTTGACATATGGTTTCCGTTTTTTCGTCGGCGGTGGTGTTTGAGATTTTTCAATTTCAGACAGTATCGACGAGGATATAGAGTCAAGATTCAACTTTGACAATAACTCCTTGTTTCTCTGTATGTTCTCTTGACGCTTCTTTTCGAAATCTGAC
Source organism: Insectozyma chauliodis (assembly GCA_030557115.1). Classification (NCBI taxonomy): domain Eukaryota; kingdom Fungi; phylum Ascomycota; class Pichiomycetes; order Serinales; family Debaryomycetaceae; genus Insectozyma; species Insectozyma chauliodis. Next base: position 164,847 of record JAKTVI010000012.1, on the reverse strand, counting down.
ACCATATTGCTGTAGCAAATTTACGACGCGTGAGAAAATATAAAGAGTAGGTGAAAAATTAGAACTGAAATATATGTATTTGAGAAATGAATGCATGTGGATATAACTATTAGGTTGATATCGATGGAGTGTTGTTTGAAAAGCAGTATTTCTTTAACAAATCGTCGTAGCTTAGGTTTGATATTGACGATACTGAATTGATGGACCCAATAGATTTGTTTCTTTGTCGCTGAGAATATTTCTGCTTGTTTGAAGTCGAAGATAAACTCAAATCGGAAAAAGACTTTTTAACCACTGGCCTTTGACTGATGTTCAAGTTATTTAATTTGGATACCAATTCATTGTCATTGAAATGTTTAACTTGAACACTATTGGAGTTAGACTTTATTATAAATCTATAATTCTGATCATTGTTATTAGACCAGTAAATATTGTTATTGACCTCGTATTTGAAACACATTTGTAATTCGGTAGTATCATTATTCTCTGAGCTCAACAATTCTTCTAGACAAATTTTGAATTTAAATTGATCATATTTTGCATTTATGCTTCTATTATAGTTAATTATGAGTGGACCACTTAATATGATTGATGATTTCCAATTGTTTTGTGTCAATTTTATGCTCAAATTCTTTTCATAGCCCAAATTTTCAACATTGATTAATCCATAAAGAAAATATTTATTGTCCGTTTTCAAAACGTACACCGAGGCCAAGTACACAATTGAATTTTGATTATTGACAAGTTTCGGTATGTTGTGGCTAATAAGTCTATATTCTTTTTGTTGTTGTTTATGAGCTTTAGGGCTAAATATTTGTGGACTTGAATAATATTCATCATCATCGGATGTGGAATTTGAATAATCGTAATCAAAATAATCTTTTGATAATTTCTTCTTCAAGTATAAATAATCGTGATCTAAACTTTCTTCATTTGGTGGCGAATCACAGGGAGAGCCTGCTATAGAAACCGTGTTTGGAGAATCACAGCCATCAAAAGTCTTGACATTGATTAATCTCGAGGCAAATTTGACAGACTTACGTTTATTGGGTGATGCTGCATTTTCCAACTGTTGTTGAACAATGTTTGGAGATGATATGGATCTTTGTAACAAAGTGGGTAACTTCATTGAAGATTTGACTAATTCACCTGATTTTTTGCGTACCAATCTAGGAGGTTTAAGACGCGATTCTATGATTGAAGGTTGCGGCAGGAGACTCTTGGGTGGAACATAATAGTTTGGAATTATTATATTTGGTTTTGTAGTAGGAGGTGATACGGTTATAGTTGTGTTTGAAGGATTGTATTTGCTCGATGAATTTTGGGAGCTTAAAGAATCTGAAGACGATGAGTAGTTGTGATTTGAGAAAAATGAAGACAGTAGCACATTTGAGTAATGGGAGGGTGATGGTTGTGTGGATGTAATGATTGCTAGATCTTCTTTTGAAGAAGTGATGATAGTTGACATTGTGACACCAATAAGAACAAGTAGGGACTAAATGATGCTATTAGGATGTGTGGAAAGGGTGTTTAAGTGTTTGTCTGATGTGTGAAATGAGGCCAGATAATTTGGTGAGTATAAAAATGATGTGGTTGTGGTGAAAGGAATTGATAAGATGCAAAAGGTGAAGAAGAAAAAAAATAAATGATGCGTAATAAAAAATGCAAAATTACACAAACTCAATCAAATTGAACAATGCTACCAGTTTCAGATATGGTGGACTGATGGACAAGAACCGTGTATGGATCAATAAGTGAGTGGGTGCTCCAAGTTGATAAGAAGTCTTATAGCCAGATAAGACCAACGCTAGTAGAATAAACCGTGGATGAATGAAAAAAAGGCATGAGTCTGTTGTGTATGCATATATATATATATACAGACTGATATCACGTTACACCCCCCGAAAAAAAAAGAACAAAAAAAAAACGAAAAAAATTGGATTGAAAATATTTAGGTAATTATGCATAAATCAACCTGATACAACAACTTTAAATTGTATCTACAATAATCCACCATGCATTGGGTTGCAGATTCGATTTATCTTGTCACCACTCAACAAATCATACTACTAACCTCGTTACACCTTATCAACTGATCTCGGATCGTACGACACTCAACAAATTACTTCCATTCATACTTAAACCTAAATTCATGATTTAAACTCCCTAATTGTGTTGCATTAAATCAGATAAAAGTATATTTTTAGTGTGTAGTGCACTTGTGCTAATAGAAATGTAGAGAAAATTTCTTGGATCAATCGGAGTTTACATTTTTTTTCGTGCTGTGCTTAGTTATACGGTGATGGTTATGACTAAGTTGTTTGTTCGGAACTGAACTGACGCTTGGATTAGTCAAATGGATCTTGAACCTTTGTTGCATTAGATCCACGTCATCCTTGTTGTGATCAAATGCGGATATATGTGTTACTTACGACCTACTATCCCGAAAACCGCAAAAATTACAACTGTGGTGGTGATTTCAGCCTATTGACGCCAAAGGAGATGGCCAACAAAATTTTTTTTCTTACAGTCGATGAAACAAGATATCGTTTCAAACGTATGACTTTGGCCAATCATATTTGTGCAATGTTTGTCTGTCTCCATAATTTCCCCCAACCCAATAAGATACTTTGTGTAGTATTAATTGGCTTATTACTTACTAAAAAGAGGGGTGGAATGGAGAGAGGCAGATACTTTTGTCTTTTGTGTTTTATGTAGATCATTTAAATCCTTCTCCGATTTGATAAATTTAAAAAACTCGCGTACTCAATTTTCTTCCATTTCTATTTTTTTTCATTCACCTCTAAAGAAGAAATTGTTACTCTTGGCCTGATACTGCTGGGGATTTATGTCAATTCTATACTGTCCACTTTTATTTCATTCCAGTCCTGCTTCGCTAACACCGTATAGAGTTGTCTGGTTTCGAGAAAGCAATTTTAAAAGGGTAATTCTTCCCTCAGCGGGTAAAAACATTTGAGTTACAAAAAGAAGTGCGAGAAAAATTAGTTGACACCCCCCCATTCAAAACTCCATTAATTAAGAAAAAGTAGTTGCGCCTGTATCGTGTCTATCTACGGGGATTTACAACAATAAGATTCAACTTTATCTCGAAAACTTTTAATTCTGTCTTCACGCGTTGGTTTTTATTATTGCTACTACACCTCATTTTGTATTGCTCTATATTCATTTCAACTCCCCTGCGCACTATATCATCACGTCTACCTCGAGTCGAGCACTAGATCTGTAATAATTTCTTCTATTGTCCCTCCCGCATGCTTAGCGTAATTGGTACCTGACAAATAAAATCCTATGTCCTGTTCCTGTTTGATTTTCTCCTTGAGTAGTTTGTAACTGTTGTATCTGTACCCGTATTCGGGTAATTCTCCGGAATCTCGGTCGGCATTTTCAATCAATGTTTTTATAAAATCAGTTGCGACAGTCCTTGCTCTTTTCCCGGAAACTAACTCTGTCATGACTGTTGGAATTTCTTTTGTCAACGATCTAAAATATGTATTTGACGTCGATTGTTTTGTTTTTAAAAACACTGAACCTAGTTGAACTCCGCTGGCACCAGCATCTAAATAACTTCTAATTTGTTCTTTGTTGTATAACCCACCCGATACAATTAAAAATTGCTTTTTGCTATTACTATCAACATACAGCTTTACAATTTTAAACAAGTCATTGGTTGATAAATTCTCATCTTTTTCTTTTAAAAAGTCTCCGCGATGTCCACCCGCTTCGTACCCTTGTAAAACTATCCCATCAATACCCTTTTCAATCAAAAATTTGGCCTCATTCAAACTGGTCGCAGTCACAAAAACCATAATCCCAGCTTCTTGGAACTTCTCAATTGTTGAAACACTTGGAACGCCGAAATGAAAACTAACAATTTTCGGTCCTAACTTAATCAAGTAATCCATCAATTTTTGAAATTTCCGAGGATTTTTTTCAACTTCTAGAAACGTTACGTTTCCATTGACGTCGTAGGGCAATTGGTCAAGTATTGAGGATGCAACGTTTGTAGTTTCCGAGTATAATCTCTTCCAGTTGGATATTTGTTTTTCCGTAGGCGGGTTATAAATTGGATGGCAGAAAAAATTTAAATTCACAATTGATTTATCATGGACTTGGTATTGCTCAATTAGACCATGTAGTTTTGTGATTCCATCCGATTTCAAAAAGTTGATTGGACTCAATGGGATAGAACCCAACCCTCCACATTTGGTTACCTGAGTAGCCATATCAATAGTCGATACCCCAGCCATTGGACTAAGAAATATAGGGTGTTTGATCCCTAGTTTGGTTATTAATTGACCGGCACTCATTATAGTGGAAAGTGTCAATAATTAGTGTAATTTTTCCCCAGTTTCTAGGAAACATTTCAGATGAATACACCGCGACCATATTTTCTAAATTAGGATATTTTTGTCGGATAAATTTTGACATTTGAATTAGGCTAGATTGGACGTGTAATTGTCAAAGGCTTCAGTTTTGGTTGTTAGCGTTGTGAGTCCTTTTCATACTTTGTCAAAAATTTGTATTTTTGTAGACATATTCAGTTTCATTATAAGCAACGGCGCTGTTACCAAGTTGGTCACAAAAAAGTGTAAAAAAACTGCTGTCTAGTGACAATTTCAATCTCATAAATTCTTGAAAAGCAGTTGCTTGATTTCCATCGTAAATTTAACACCTCCTCATACAGTAAAAATTATATCGACAATCCTGCCTTTTTTTTTTTTTTGCAGCCATCTTTAAAAGAAACTATTTTAACTAAGCAATTACAGACCACACATTTGGATCTACTTGATCGTATCTAATCTGTGAAAATCTTATTGTTTCGACCTTGTTGTGTGGCCATGCGATCGCAAGTAGTTATCGCTCGTTATCGTTTCAAGAGAGTTTTTGTCGAAAAGTTACTCAATAATTAACGATTATAAACAGTTTGAAACTCAGTGTTTTTACAAAATGAATTTCAAGTTGTTTGTTGATGTTATCTCATTCCGCTTATTTTAAAGCTGCGCTTAGATTATTCAAATAGAAAATGGTGTAAGAATATTGTCCATTTTCTATTATATCTTTTATTTTATATCTCTTTAATATAATTATATACATGTAAACATTGGTTATAACTTTAGTATAAAATTAATGTGTCACTAAACTATAGACGTAAATATAGTACAAAAGGAAATGAGAAGTATATGGCCGTAGAGCCTAATAGTGTTTAAACATTAGATCATGGCTCTGCAAGGTGGACGGCTGAACTTGAATTAGTGCCTTAGGTTTATCTGACCAAAATAATACAAAAGCTATTAATTGGAGTCCGTTTCTTTTGTTCTCTGTCATATATCAACACGTATCTCAAAAAATTAGCTGTCTCAATCGTCGCTGTCTTAAGTCCCATTTAAGCTACCATCACTGCCCCAAACAATTCATACTACGGATAAGCACCAAAACAATGCGTTGATATAGGTAAAAAAAAAAATAGTCGTTTCAGAAACTGTTAATTACAGTGTATTTAAATACGTTATATTCTTTGTTTATCTTTTTTTTTTTTTTGCACCCAAGTAACCAATATCAATTTCATTGTTTGTTTCTAGCCAATTAGATCGAGCACAAACGCGATTAGTCAAATTGCAAAAACTAGAGAAATCAACAAATTACCAAATTAACAGATTGTTTTATTGAAACTATAAATTAACTGTATATTCAACTCAATTGACTTACACAATCCCTGGATATTTTTTTTTTGTAATGTATCTCTACTCTATTATTCAATTTTAAAGTTATTAAAAATTAGATTTGTAGTAGTAAGCACCGAAAGCAACCAAGAAAACAGCTACGGCAATCAAAGGCAAGTTGACTGAAGATTCAGTTGATGAATAAGCTTGAGCTCTTTTGACTTCAATAGGTTTAGCACCTTTCAAGTTTCCAATGTGCAATTTTTCCAAAATCTCATGAGCTTCATCTGAGTGACCAATGTCATCAAAAGCTTCAGTAGCGTCTGTTCCTGCAACGTCCAAAATGACTTCTTCACCACCTGGATGTTCGTCCAAGTACTTTGAGATGTCGTAGACCTTTCCATTTAAAACGACCCACAAGTCGTCGTTGGTTTTATGCTTGGAGATTTCTTCGTAATCGTAGACCGTTGTGGTAGTATCTGACATGGCGAAAGAAAGTGTAATTAATAATTAAAAGGAATTGATTCGATTGATGGAACGAAAATGAGAAAAAAGTTGTGAGGGAAACCTTCACAACAAATCATGTGACTGTATGCAGGAGGGGAAAATAAGAAACATAGAGAGAGACAAGGATATTTCACAAGATCGCCAGGTGCGTAGGGCATGGGTTGAGGTAAGAATGGGCTAACCAGGCGGGTTTAAGCATGTAGGAGGAAGTATATTCCATTTTTTCTACTACAAGGTGTTAGAATCAGAGTTTTGCATTTACATTGTCGTGGTGGGTTTTGAACTTAGTGTCATGTGATATCTCATTCTGCTCGCTCGCATTCTTTTGCCAAAACAGGCTAAAGTATTCTATCTCTCTATATATTGTTCAAGTCAAAGTCAATACCTTTTGCTTTCAACTCCAACTGTTTGTCTTTCTTGTTCTGTTCAAACTTTTCTGCTATTGCTTGCCATTGTTGTTTAGTTTTTGGCTTTTCAAATTTCTCTTTGGATATCTTCTTCCATGGGATCACTTTAAACTTTTTGTTTGAGTCTTTGAATAAATCCTTGTGTATCTCAGCTGCATTGTCAATTAATTTACACTTTATCAAATGTCCAAACAACAAATAATTATCCATTGTTTCACTGGCAATCTTGGCAACTTCAAATGAATCAAATTCAATGTATCCGTAATGCTTTGAATTACCTGTCTTTTTATTCCTGCTCAATCTTAGATTTATAATATCTCCAAATTGTTCGAAATACGTCTTCAACTCCAGCTCTTGGAACCTGGATGGTAATCTGCTTACATATATTATTCCCCTTTTTTTGGTTTTATCTGTTTTACCTTTTATGTTTGTCTTTACTGTTTTGTTGATAATGTGACCTGAAGTAGCTGCTTTGGGCTCATCTTCCTCGCTAAAACCATAAATGTCTTCTTCGTCTCCTTCTCTTTCTTCTTCATTGTTTTCCTCTGATTCTGAGTCTGATTCTGAGTCTGATGAATCTGGCAATTCTAGATCTTGTGCTGTATCTTCTGCTTTCTGTACATTTTTAATTGGTTTATCTTTTACTTGTTTAGCCATTGGAAGAGATGAGTATTGAAAAAAATATTTTGTGCGAAGCCGATTTTGCATCTATAGAGGCTAGCCATTTCAACCCCATACCTACACTAAAAAGACAAAATTCAATAAATAATCAGAATCATCAAAGAAACGACAAACACCATTTCATCTTCTTTACCACTTACTCTTTTTGTAAAATTGTATATCACATTAAACTCCAACGCTACCTGATTTTGTTTTGAGGTTGAAAAAATTTCATCACCCAATATGTCTTTAAAATCAGTGATTACAAAACAAGGTCAATACAACTCAACTGTACTAAAACAAATCAAACGATGGAATGACTTGACGGGAACCGCAGAGACAGCGTTCAAATTTGACACCGCCAGTTACTCCAAGATCGAGTTGTTTTTGAATAATCAGAAAAATATGGACTTTGTCCCTGGTCAAGGCTTGAAACAGTTTTTTAACTCTCACTTACCTACTTTGAGATTTCACAATCCGGAGTTACAGTTCCAGGTAAACTCAATTATAGTCGACAATGAGTCTCAATTGGGTAAGGTTCCTTTACAGATCAAGTTGCACGGCGCCAGCTCGCCTGATCTCGTCATAAATTGTAAGGACAAGCTGTCTGGTGAGATTTTAAAAGAATTGGTCGAGAAAGCAAAATTGGTCGAGGTGGATCAGCTGGAGATACCTAAGATTCCAACAAAGCCTCAAACAAAAGATAACAAGTATTTAAATTTTTAACCCTGTAAATATATATCATAAACTAGGTCGCTCTATAAATTATTGTGTAATTGAGTTTTCAGCAAATTGGTTTACCTTTGTTCCGGCATTTGAGCTGAAATAAATTGAAATAAGTTGAAATAAGATTCATGAGATTTTTGGTATACACGTGTTGAATATCTGGTTTATTTTAAATGCATATTGATATCTAACTCCCCGTTTGGCATTCGAGGCTTGCATCAAAATGTCTATCAAGACTGTTTCAATCCAGGTTGTTAAGCTTTTTTGAATTTCCAATGTTATTGAGATCAACGTTTCAGCAAAAATGCCAATTGGTTTGAATTTGAACACAATATAGTTTTGTTAATTCTCAAAAGCTCCATTGTTTCAGTCTAGTATCAACTTTGTTCAGATTGAAGTCAGTTGATGTGTCTTGTTGACAATTCTAAATTCTCTTCTTGAACTCAATACTCGTATGAAAGTACATCAGCTGTTCAAAAACTCTATTAATTTGTCTTGGCCTTTGAGCTGCATCAATTTCTTGATTTTGATGAGATCCTCCATTTCTTTTGAATCAACAGTCACGTCTGGTTTATTCTCTTGCGACACCAAATTCAACAACGCATCCAAATTCAACTTGTTCTGTCTCGTTTTGAGCTCATGCACATTTCCTACAAACTCAAACTCATCGCCGTTTGTCTCTATTCTGGCGTAATTGTCGTAACTCGTAATATCATCTAAAATCGCCCGTTTGTCAAACTTGTTTAGGAAATCAAGTATGATTGATTTTTCTGGAACCTTGTACACAAAAGATCTACTTTTGCTCAGTGACACCGTCGTTGTGCTCTGCGATTTGATTCCAGTGGCATCATTCACGAGGTTGTAATCTTGTGGCTGGTACTTTGGATGAATGGCAGTCATGTCTTCACCCCAATTGTTCAATTGTCGTACGGGAGTCGTTTCTTTCTCAATTTGTACCGGCGCAGATTCTTCTTCATCCAATTTGATCACTATGTTCCCCATGGCTGCGATTTGTAAGAAATGGCTTTGTAATGAATTTTCAATCTCTTCGGTGTCTTTATATTGACGAAGCTTGGGGAATCCTCGTGGAAGTAGGTCCAGAATGTGGTTGGGGCATTTCCACTTATCTCCAATTGTCTTGGGTCCAAACAAGGGTGGGTCTAAACAATCAATGTGAAACACTAATGGACAGTAATCGCAGTGGATCAATATGTGATGGTTCTGGCCCGAAGCGCCACACTTGTGACATAGATAAGGTTCGCCCTTGTCATCATACAAAGAGTTGATCTCAAGGTCGATGTTTTTGTTCATCCCCGTAATTTGTTGATCGTTCTTCTTGGTGATTGGCACGTCGGGTTTGACCGTGTCATCCAAGTAGTCACCATTATCGTCCGTGGTCACTCCTACAAAAGTATCCTGGCGTAGAAACTTGGGGAGTTGAAACACTTTTTTATTCTTGACTTCCAACTGGTTCAACAACGTGCCGAAAATGCCCTCGCTGGTATGATCGTGTAATAAAAACGGGTACTTTTTAGCAAAACACTCCTTACAGTACCAATCATCTTCTGGTGGTTCTTCAATGGGTGGATCACAGCATAAGAAATGAAACGATTTGGGACACGTCTCACAACATATGAATATCCCCGGCATCCCACATGAATAACAGAAATCGTCGTTTTCTTCATTGATGGGTTTGCCCTCTCGCACAGGCACATTTAATTTCGTATCTGGCGCTAGCAACTTCGAGCTGGGTGATTTTTGTGGCGATATGATTTTGATTTTTTTGAGCTTGCTCTTTTTCGTTTCTGGTTGTTGAGGTGTTTTTAAAGTCAACTTCAACTTTCTTGGTGGCTCTTTATCTATTGGTTTCAAAGCTTGTCGGATTTGACTTTCTTCAATCGTCGTCTTCTGTAGTGAATATTTATAGTTATCCGTCACTAAATCATCATTGTTTGTCTCTTCCTTTTTGACCTTTGCTGGCCACAACAGCTCCTTTTTTATCTTTGCAGAGGGTCCTTCCTCAAGTGCAAAACCAGTATATGTAGGAGTCGGTGGTGCTAGTTCAGGCTCGACAAATACTTTTTCACCATTCTTGATAATTACAGATTCATAATTCCCGGGCTTGTTCAACCTTTCTGAGTACCGCTTAGGTTCTCTTTCCTTGTCCTTGTTTGGATTCAGTATTAGCTTCTTTTCCTTTTCTTTTTCGCTCTCTTTTTCTTTTATGGTGGGACTTGCACTCAATTTTGGTATTGAATCTTGGGCTAACCTTGCCGACTTTCGTTTACCATTCCCATTTGACTCTAGTTTTCTCTTACCGTTCAACATCATCGTAACCAATTTCTGACTCTTGCCATTGTTATCCTTCTTGCCTTTTGAGCTCATCTATCTAACAACAGTTGTTTTTACCTTTGGTTGAAAAACAAAAAAAAAAAATATTTGGATCAACGGTAGAAGAAGCTTAAAAAGAAAAATTTATGTATTTACGGGTGTTCTATTTCTTCTTTGCGGGTTTGGTGTTGATTGGTTCTTGTAAAGATTGCAAGATCTCTTCGTCTTTGATCGATTTGTCAGATTTGTAAAAGTCTGGGTTGAAATTTGGACTTGTGTATTTGACAATTCCATGCTTGGTGATTGCAAATGTAGTGAAGAATTGGGCAATGTATTCACCTTCTTTTTCAACAACAACATCGTATGGAAGTAAGATCTTGTGGTTGACACTTTCAGCTAACCCACCTCTGGATTTTTTTGGTTCTTCTAAATTACGAATATTATAAGGGAAAGGTTGATTATTACTCTTTGACTTCAACTCAGCTAAAATTTTATGAGACAATTTCATTTTCAATGCATATGTTTCTCCTGTCAATTTGTATAATGAAGTTCTGTAATTTGCTGGTTTAACTTTCCCATCACTTGAGGTTGAAATTAAGATATCTAAACCATAAACGTCATTTTCTTCAAATTTATGAGTTTCCATACTATTCTTATTTTGTTTACTTGGATTGAGGATAATTTCTTTTGGTCCGTATAAAACTAATCTTTCTTGATTATGGGATAACATATTTTCTAAAGGAGTAGTACCAAATTCTTTTGCTACTTTATTTACAACATTAGTTACGTCCCAGTTTCTGTTACCTTTTTTAAAAGCTCTCAAAGCAGCTTCAGTGGCTAACCAGGCTGAGTTTAATAAATCAGCTTTGACACCGGTAACACCTTCTTCTTCGCCAATGACAAAAGTTTCACCCACAATTGAAGGGAAACCATCAATTTGAACACCCAACATGACACTGACAACGTCTCCTGTTTTTAAAGTCAAATTACCTTCGTCATCTTCTGTTGCTGGTGACAAATGAGCTGGGATATGGTTTGGATTTATACTGGTTGGAAATGCAATACCTTTTGGGGTGTTTTTAGTTTTTTTGGAATTGTAGATCTTAGAAAGCTCTTCATTCAACAATTCGTCACCTTTGACACATAAATCGTAGATTTTTGACCCATCAACTACCAACTTTTTAACTTCAGCCAAGACCTTGTTTGATATTTCACCAGCTGTTTTGTACTTGGAAACGACGTCTGAGTTTTGAATAGAATAATCAATTTCTACACTGTTAGTACCTAGAAATCTAGTGTAATTGGTGTTTGGCACATACTTTTATCTGTAGACATTATTTGAAGTGTTGGATGAAATTTTTTTGTAGTGCAATATGGTTTCTCATGGCAAATTATATTGTATGTTTAGCCCATTTCTGTGAATTACACGGGCCTACTAGTATCATATGCAGCCAATTGACCCCCAAAAGAGACGACGGGTCTACAACTTCAGCTTCAAGGTTGACAAACTGTCAATCTTGCGAGTTGGTCCTACCCAACGAGTCAACCAACTTGATGACACCAAACGAAGATGATTCAGTCTACATATCCACGCCGTATCCGCAATCATTTGCCAGATACAGCATCATGACAAAGTTCATAATGAAGTCGCTTTCAGTTGAAACGGTTGCTGATTCGTCAAAGCCGATATTTTTTGGTGATTCAATCAATGGATATTGTATAAGTAAAGTATTTAAAATCAATGATTTCAATGCAAGAGGGTCGGAGAGAAAGTACTCATTTTTGGTGGTTTGCGATTCTGAGATGGATTTAGTGAATAATTGGGACATTATAAACATCTACTTCAACGAGATAATACAGATTATACAAGTAAAAGTTGAAAACGCAAGTAGAGAAGTTGACGTGGATTCGAATAATAATGAGAAATTTTTGAGACGATCTAATATAAAACCGAAATCGTTGATTGAGTTGACTAATGATCTGGAATTATTTGTCAAATTACATCTATGGGCTATAGAGTTGTTAAAAGACGTAGTGAAATGATACGTAATTTAAAGATTTATTTAGGTACATAAAACAAAACGTATACAGATACAGATCAAACTGTGACGGCTAATGCTTTAATCAAGATTCGTCGCAATTAATTTATATCTATAAACTGCCACAAATAATGTTCAATATTTCAAAACGGGTTGGATTCATAAATATTACGCAGAATTGTTGAAGCTATATTTGTCAAGTATTATCTATTTTAAATCTATGTAGACCAAATTATGGAAATGTTAAAATCACCAATTCTAGCGACGATTGACATCTCATACAGCATCGACAATATCTCAATCAAGTTCATATTAGTTTAGTCGTCTTACAAGTGATAATTACCTTTTAATTGTATGATTATTTTAAAACATACGTTACACATTGACATCTTTATATAAACACGAATAATTGCTGGTTTTCTAATACAATTTCCTCTTTGATGTTAATGACTTTCAATTTGTCAGAACCGCATTGATACTCCCCGTCTGGTTTCAATTTTGAATCGTCCTTGTACAATTCAAGTAACGTTTCATTTGACTGGTAGGCAAGCGCTGGTGGGAAACAGCCAATCGTAACATGTAAATGTATGTTCATAGGCTCGATTTGAATATCCTCCGTTTGATTATAAGTTTTAAGTAATTTCACTTTAATACATATCAACTTTTTATCATTGATAACAAATTGTAAAAGTTTGATATCACTAAAAAATGCAAGTTTATTCCTTCCTGGTTTTGACTCTCCTAACCCCAATTGTTTAATTATGTTCTTCCATTTGCTTTTTTCAGTTTTTGAACTCGCAACATGTGCCAAAGTCACATGGAACTCCTCTTGTACTAAACCTCTCTCCTTAAGGGCTTGAAAGTTTTCATCGGTAGATATAAATTCCAAAACCTCTTGTATTCTAGACTTGTGTAATGCAATTCCATAGTATTGTGGCTCCAATTTAGACATTTGTTTGACATATGTAGGCTTGTAATTCAAAGAATTTTCATACATGGATTTTATCAAGTCATCGCCGGGAATTTCAGTGATCAAATCAGGATATTTTTCATAAATTGTCTGAATGATCAATTTCACATTCGCTAATGATGAGTCTCGATCTAGATTCAAATTTATGATTGTATCAAATTGAGAGTCTGGTAATTTCAATATGTCCACTGGCTGGAAACGATGGATGAACCCCTGCATAATTTTCATAGCCAATGTGGGGTCTTTTTCATATTGAATCAGCTGATGATTGTCGCCTCTTTGTTTGATTCTATTAAAAGTCACATTCCAGAGCTGGTCATCGGTTACATCGTTTACAAAATTCAACCCGATAAATTTAATTGTTATTATATCATCGATGTACATTGATCTTTTTTGTTGAATTGTGTCAAAGATTTGTTTCCGTTCTCTATATTCGGAATTATTTCGATCAAAAAGCACAACCTTGTTATTGTCTAGTGCTTTCAAAGTCAAATCTGTAATCTTTAGTTTTGCCTTTTTGGCAACATCATCGTTTTGTAAATGAATCCAATCTGGAAATAAATTGGATAAAGTTTTCAAAACAGTAGTCTTTCCGCATCCGATGGTCGCTATAGGAACAAAAACGTATTTGATTGTTTCTTGATCAGGATTTTTAATCATCATTTCTTCATCCAATGTTAACAAGCTCATTCCATTTGTCTCGTGCAACTGATTCAAAAACAATTGACGTACCTTGATGATACCATGACCTTGCAAATATTGGTCTTTCAATTCTGGCTGTTCTTTAAACAACTTTTGAGCAAATTCTAAATACTTTCTTGTAATGTATTTATTCTTTCTCATTCTAATTAAAGGGATAGGCACTCCATCTAACAATTGTCTCGTTCCTTCTCTAAATTGTCTATACAACAAGTATGGCTGTTCAAACTTGTATTTAAAAAAGAAATCTTGATTGTTTCTCTTGCATCTAATTACAAACCCTTCAATTTCCTTGGAATTATAAGTACCAGTTTCACCACATTTATGTAGAAATTCAAATAACTTATCGGAGTCATCGAATTTTAAATATTCAATTGATTTAAACCCCCAATTATTTGCAAACTCTATTACTTTATCAATTGGAACCGTATTGAATAAAATAGTATTATGGTTCAATCCATGCAAATATAATCCAGATTTATCTTTTGGGTAACTCAACACATGTTCTTCAAATTCGTCATCGCATAATTCAGCTATTGCAGTCAAGTCGTTTTGATATAAATAGGTTGCAAATTGATTAATTTTATCGCCCAATTGCTTTCTCAATTGTGATTCTCCTTCAAGGGCGTGATTTCTAATGGCCTCGTCACGAACTCCAGTTGAGTGTTTTGAACAAACGACTATGGTTCCGTCTTGTAACCCACTTATGAATATAATACAACCATTTTCTTTCAAAGTGACATCGTAACTTCCAGTAGTTTGTTTTTTAATTTGATCCTCCATGGTGAATGACTTCTCACCCACGTTGAAAAATTTGTCATACCCTCTGACCACAATTCGCTGGTTATTTAAAGTGAACAAGCCTCTAGCTTGGATCGGTAACTGTATTTTCTCCTTCCCATAATCCCAATCTAAAAATTTCCAGGAATCAACTTTGACTTTTGAGTTATTCACCTGATTTGTGAATTTTATGCATTTGCCGTTTTTCTTCAATAGTGTCGATTTTTGAAGTGCGTCACAGAGGTTTTCGATATCGGTACTCGATTCTTTCATTGGAAAAGCAAAATATTTTTTTATCTGTGCACTGAAAATGATTGATACTTCTGAAAATGATGTGGAAACATTGGCTCGGAATTTGACAAAATCAAAGGAGTTGCATGAAAGCATATCGAAGTCGTTGCTTCGAATATCGAATAAATCAAAAACCGCTTCTACCACGATCAAGCCAGTGTTGAACGATGTCAACAAGTTGACAAAATCCAAAAAAGATGTTGAAAATGGTTTAAACTTGTTATCCGAAGTGAGTGAAAGCGCAGAAAGAATCAATGAGTTTGAAAATATCTTGAATAACGATATCAATGCAATTGGGTTGCCTAAATTTCTAAATTGCTTGAATTCCTCAAAACAACTATTCAAAGTTATCAAACCAAAGTTTAAAAACTTTAGAGGTATAGTTATGAATTTTGAGAATCTAATAGATAAATCAGAAATGAAGTTGCAAAAGTATTTGAAAGAATTGATCAATTCCGATTCTCAGAGATTACTCGATAAGAAGAACGAGATTAAATTTATATTTGACTATTTTGGGAAAGAAGGCAATGACGATTACATCAAAAAAACGTACATTCAATCGAGAAGTTCAAATATGTCTAGGAATCTAAAACCTTATCAAACAGAATGTTTAAGCATTAATGGACCATTTGAAAAAGGACAGAATGGAGTAAACAAATATGTTGATTCATTGATTGAATTGACAAGTCAAGAGTTTTCAATCATAAGACAATGTCAGATACCAAACATACTTTCAAGAATTGTTGAATCTACATTGATTGATTTTGTCAATGACGTATTGTTACGGTTCAATTTCAAATCATCAGATACTTTACTTATATTAGAAATTATTGACAATTTAATTAAAATGCAATATATCCTACACACGAAATTCAATATAAATTTGGATGCTTTCAGTGATTCAGTTGACAATTTTATAAATAAACAAACAAATTTATTACCACAATTTGTTGGCTTGATAGATTCCAAATTCCGAGATTTAGGTAAAATCACCGAGCAAAGAAGTCAGGAAATAATAACGGATTGTATGAATAGACTACGAAAGATTGCTGAGTTTAAACAACCTTTGACATTGTTGATACAAAATTTTGATCTTGGTCAATGGCTAATTGACCAGCCTAATCCTATCAGATTCATGTCTCATTATTCATCAGCCCTCAAAAATGAAGGAGATACTCTGGTTGATTATTTATTGTCCAGTTATTACAGTGATATCATTGATTGTATCATGATTAATATAGAATTGAACTTGAAAGCGAATATTGAAATGAAACCAACGAGTAGAGGATTTATATTGATCAAGGATTTGTTTATGGTGGAAACTATAATCAATCGATCGCAAGATTTATTTCAATCTTTAGGAACCGTTGGACAAGAAAGAATTGTTAAACTTAAAACTCGATTTTTGAAAATCTTTCTTGATGATTTTTCTCATGCGAGTTATGTTATAATACAAGGTATGACCCAGATTGCCACATCTCAAGCTACCTCAACTTCAACAACAAACACGGTGCAAAATTTGACATCAAAAGAGAAGGAAATTGTGAAGGAATTATTTCTAAATTTCTTCAAGTCTTTTGAAGATGCATTGGCCAGTTTCCAAAGATTGAATTTTGGCGATTCGATGTTAAAGAGCTATTTATCCAATGAGATTAAAAAGATGATAATACCCAGTTACAACAAATTGTATGACAAGTATGGCAAAAGTGATTTTGCTAAAAACAAAGGCAAATATGTCAAGTATGATACTATTCAGTTTGAGCAATTATTAAATAGCAGTTTATAAAGTGAACGAGTGCAGATGAAAATATATAAGATTTGATTATTTGGTGTTGAGTTTCACCAATCGTAACTAAATGAAAATCTGAAGAATGTTTAAAGTTCAAAAAATGATGCATACCAAGGGTTTATTATGAAACGTTTCTGTTTCTTGTGGCATGAAAGCACGTATAAAATACGCTAGTCAAGAAAACGAAAAAAACACAGAACATTTTGGGTGCAAAAAGGAAGCAAAGAAAAAATTGGCCCAATTAGTCAACTTGATACGAAAATATGTCAATAAAAAATGGTTTAATTTTCTTCTCGGTCCCAGGTGATTTTGAGGGAACGTTGTTTGAAATGCTGAAAACCAGGCTATGGAGCCAGAGACAATTAGATTAAGAACAATGGATTAGGCACATATGAAAAGCTGTTATACTCTAGGAACAATACTATTTTCAAAACAATAGTATGAACACAGACTTTTATTGAAGCTGTGATCAGTGTTCAAGAAGTTATGCAGTTGTGACAAGAAAAATAATCAAAGTTTATCTGGGATAATATATCAGACAATAGAAAATCAAACTATTCAACAATACATCTCCATACACAGGTGGAAAAAACCCCAAAAAAGAAGAAATAAAAAAAATAAAAAAAGTCAAAAACAGATCAAAAAAGCTTGTATTCCAAAGAATGCTCGAGAGAATGAATACAGGTTACATCGACGGTGACTGAAGGTACAAATCTGGGGTCATTTGGAGACAAAAATGGACGAAAAGAAGTAGGACAAGGTTGATGATTAAAAACAAAAACAGAGTTGGACGATAATGGGAGATGTTATATTATCTGCTGAAGGTCACAATCCAATACCAAGTGAGTGAGAAGAAACAAGAACTTTTCAATTACAACATGCAACGTATCTGTGTCTTGAGGTAAAAACAGTCTGCGAGATATATGCAGGTCTTTGTCATGCCTGGGAGTTGAAATTTCAAATTTTATCAGAGATTCGGGATTTCAAATCAAGAGGTGACTGCACCAACTGCAACTTTAAATTGAACAATAGAAAATCAAGGCGCTGATTATAACACACGGTAATTCTGAGTTTCTCCTGTTAAAATTGAATGCCAGTGAGCTGAGCCATGTTGAACAAACACAAATGGGGGAAAAGTGGCTCAATTGTGACGACGAAGGAGACGGAGACGGAGACAAATTTTCTTCGTTTCTTATTAAAAATTATATGTTTTATTGTGTTGCCTTGTCTATGGTTTGGACTTGGAATTGGTTTTGTGGTTTGCCACTGCAGACACTTTTATTTTTTATTTTTTTATTTTTTTATTTTTTTATTTTTTTATTTTTTTCGAAATTAGTGTCTGAAGTAAAATGGGTTTGTGGTTTAAATCTGTGTCTATCTCTCTTATTATTAACAAGTCAATCAGTCAATCTGGCTATTGTTATTTTTTTATTTTTATCTTTGAATCTCTCAAGATTTAATTTTAATTTTATACCCATTTTTATTTTTTTGAATCTGTTGATATAAATTATACCCATATCCCTCCTCTTCTTGCTCTAACTGTAGAAGTTTCTCCAGAATGCACTTGAACGAACTAGTCAATCTGAACAGACCTCCTCCTCAATTACCTTCATTACCTTCTATCGCATCCTCATTGACATCAAACACATCGGCTAATAATGTGTTACCTCCATTGAATCATAATAAATTGGTCAGCTTACCTCCAATTTCAGATATCTTGAACAAATCTCCACCAACAAAGCATTCTCCACAACAACAATTACCTTCTGTCAATTATTTGCAGCAGCGGTTATACCCAAATTCAGACCAATTACAAACCATACCTCAACAACAACAATATTACAACCATTATACACCGTTATCTCACCACCAAGCACAAGACCGTATGTCTCCTATATCCGGACAACAGCAACAACAACAACAACTACAACAACAATCGGTATATCATCATCCAAGTATACTTAGAAATAACTCATACCCAATTGTTGAGCGAGATTATAATAATTCGCCTTTAAAAAGTAATAGTAACAACAGTAGAAAGACAAGAAATAACCTACCCAAAGAAATCACCTACATATTATTAAGATGGTTGCATGACCATATAAACCATCCATACCCAAACTCATTTGAAAAAAATCAATTGATGATGGCAACAGGATTGAACCAACAACAATTGAGTAACTGGTTTATCAATGCCAGAAGAAGAAAAATCAAAGGCATCAAAGAACAAAAACGGTTAAATTTAGTTTAGAGAGCTACAAACCAATATCAAGGCAATGTCAAGTGTTACGTAGCGTAGATATGTATGTATGTATGTTTGGATGGCAGGAAAACATGTGCCTTAGAATGACTTACGAATTATTCGGTTGAATGTATAATGTGACGTATGATGTAATACTGTAGCTGTGGTGAATTCTCTGAACATGGTTAGAATAATTTGGGGGATCCTATTGTCGGCAGTTGGAGGTGTCAACTAAAAAAAAAAAAAAAAAAAAAAAAAAAAAAAAAAAAAAAAAAAAAAAAAAAAAAAAAAAAAAAAAAAAAAAAAAAAAAAAAAAATAAAAAAAAAACAAAAAAAAAAAAAAAAAAAAAAAAAAAAAAGATTGAGAAAAGAAAAAAAAAAAAATGAAAAAAATAGAATAAAATAAGTAATCAAAATTGACATCACACCAACAATAGACAAACAAGAACCCTTGGGATGGTAGATACACGTCAGTCGGTTTTTAAGCTTTCAACACTGGTTGATGACTGTTTTACTGATAGAGCCTGGAGCAGGTATTTTTCTAGAGGCACATTGTAGTTTTGGTGACTTGGAATAGTGCAGGATTCACGAAAAGGGCAAGTGTCAAATACAACCTGATTTGCAAATCTTGTGCCACAAAGTAACACAATCTAAAATAGAAGGGCAGGTTTGACATTGGAAGCAAAGTTACAAATGCAAACAAGATTGACTAAAATGAGTTACACGTGAAGATCGTTAATCATCCTATTCATTAAGATAATTGCAAAGACAATAACAATATTGACTATCAAATGTTAATCTAAAAAATTATTATAACCCGAAGATCTTAAAGGCACAAAGCGAGAAATATCAAATTTTAAATATGCTTCACTTTGGCTTTGTGTAAGTCGTGTCATACAGAATCATTCTCGGGTGTAACTTTAGATTTGCATTTATAATCTTTTGACATATGCTCAACCCTTGAGTTTGGTGCCCACTTATTGGGACATCCATTTGAATTCAATTTTCCTACGACACTATGAGAACCAAGTACCTACTGATTGAAGGCAAGTCCAGTCCAGTCCAGTCCAGTCCAGTCCAGTACAGTCTACAAGCTTTTTTTGTTGTGTGATTACAAATCGCTAGTTGATTGTTATCTAACCACTTATGTAAGAATTTTATTTTAGTCTTCTGTTTGATTTCTTTTGACAAGAAAATTTCTATAATGTCTGAGTTTGGACATATCGCAATCCGACACAGGTGTTTACCATTGATTACTTGCCGATTCAGGATTTGCATTTTTGACGTTGGATCATCAAAGTCAAAGCCATTTAAATACAAATTTGTACGCCTTCATCCTATCTACAATCATTACTACCTGAATTCAAAGCTTAGTGAGGTAAAACCAGTTTCGGCTAAAAAAAAATAAGCTACTACAAGATTTGCATCAATTTATAAAAAAGAAAGAAAAGTAGGCGTTGCTATTGTGTTTTGTGTTAGACTATTAGTGAATTTAGAAGTAATGATGCATTGTTTTGCCGTGACTCCAGATTTTACATTGTTTTCCACTTTGTAACTTTAAACTTTTGATTGTCTGGATTTGACATTTCATTCAATTTCTTTGTTTAACCCTCTGCCCCTTTTTTGTTTATTTTTTTTTTTCTTCAACCTAATTCTTATTTTCCCTGAGTTGAATTTCTCGTATTTTATCTGCCGTAATTGATCAATTTGTCTGTCAACAACTTAAAGTAACATTTTCTACTACCTTTTTTTTTCTGAGTGGTCCATACTCTTGGTACCAATAGGGCACACACTTGGCATCTTGCTTTAAAAAAAAGTCTAGCTGATTCAGTATTCAGGTTGTTTATCTAATTTCTGTGGTTTCTTTTATTAGTGTCTGATGGGTTTTCATTCAGACATTATCTAAAATTGCACATTTATGCAAAGTGGGTTAAGCATGTATACCGACAATAGGTAGCAAACGGGAACTGACTCAATTTTCCCAATTAGGTAGCCGTATCCTATTTATCTATTCAATCGAGCTTGCATACCATCGATCACTCCAACGAAACCTATTCTTTGTCGTTTTTCTTGGCTACCAACACTAAGCAACAATCTCATGTGCCGGAATTTATATTTGGTACCAAACGGTGTAGCACCAAGCAAATACAATACCACAGAGCAGAAAAAAATAAAACAAATTTAAATTTCAAAATATTATATTTGGGTCACCGTATTTTAATGCCATCGCATTGCGGGCGGAATTGGGGTAGTCGATGGAACAAGTTGCAATTAATAAAAAAACAGTTGGCAGTTTGTCATAAAAGCTTTTTCTTCAATGGTCATTTCTCGTATTTGCAAATGGCAACATATTACTATTTTAATTTTGTCCAACGTATCTGTACCTACTAAATAAATGTTTTTAGTCTATTGTGAAGGGTTTCAAACCATCGTTTTCTTGTCTCCATTTTTTTTTCTTGTCAACTTCTATTGTCCCCTTCATGTCAACCTTCTTCTCTGCCTTACAAATGTAAGTCATATTGTTTGAGCTGGTGACGCATTGGCATGGTCATTGATTAAGTAGATAACAATCAAGTAGTTGTCCAATTATATATATATGTACAAACTGTAAAAAATAGTATCCAACTAATATTATTTTAAATCAAATTCAAATTACTAACCTTTGTAATTCAGATTCTTATTTAGTCGAAATTGACTTGTTTAAATCGAAACTCAATTTTAGTAAATTTCCTCCAACGGTCGCCTTTTGATCATTACACAAACACTTAGTTTGAAAGATTTTAGTCTCAGTATTTAGATCTTATCCTTCGTTTCAGAGAATTCATTAAGCACATGTTAATCAAGCTTTTTTGGGTAACACAATCAAGTAATCTTTGCAAAACTCTCTTCCTAAATTTCAGGACTTCAACAACTACACACAAATTATTCATGTTTATCATTGCAAAAATGGAATTGACGTTTTTGAAGCCCAAAACACTCACTGGTGCGCTATTGCTGACAACACAGTATTAATTGGCGTAAACCTAAACACACAATTTATTGAAGCATTTAACAAAAACCTATTACACAGAGGTTTCTTTGATCACTATGCAAATACACTGATGTCGTGAGTAGTCTTCAACTCAATGTTTATTTATGGTTTAGTTTCATTCACGCGCGTATAAAAAAACACAAATCAACATTTAATGACAACATTACTTTCAACATCAGATGCACTCATATACTATTCGGATCACATACTAGACAGTATAAATAACCTTCAGAAAGTCGAGTACAACAAAAAAGGGAAAAAATATAGATATGTGAACAATACATTTCAGCGTATTCGTCAAGAGGATAAACACTTGATTATATGCCCAGACCATTTGGAAGAAAAATACTCTTTATACTCGGCATTCACTATTTTGTACAACATTGGAGACATATTGGATCAGTTTCCGGATTTTTGCTGCACAATCCTAGGTCTTGCGATGGAATTGGAATCCAATGGTTGGTACGAGGAAGAAAACTCATCAATAATCAACATCAAAAATGCAAAGTATGATCCTCGGGATTTGAAAGATGTGTGTGATGACTTTTTGCTTCAACATCCAATACAAAAAACGCATATAAACTGGGGAATTGATTTGATGTATGCCGCAAAATTGAATTTCCTACATACTGACCACCACATCGGTACTAAATTAGAAGGCCAATACATGAAATACTTTATCGAATTGTATTTCGGCCAAGACGCATTGATGTCCTACGATGTCTTGGTGGCGTTGAAAAGTTGTGTACATTGGGGTAACATCAAAGGCATACTTTATAAACTACAAGTTCCAAACATCAAAATATCCGAGGATCAAAAGAAAAATTTTGAAAACTTTCCTGATCCAATACAAGAACTCAAGTTGAATGTGTATGATAGGTATCCGAGTGGGACTTCTAAATATTCACTAATTAGTAAAAGTATCGACGTTATAGCTAATTGGAAATACTCGAAATTGATTCCATTTCCAGATGAGTATGATTTACAATGGATATATCAATTGTGTCATGACATAGAACAGAATCCAATTAAATACCACTTGAGATCACAGACAAAAAACTTATGTGAAGATCCCGTAAATCTTACCGATTTGGGAATTGAATACAGTGACAATATTTCAGATTTATTGAATTACATATCTTTAATTATAAACATCTTTCAAGAGACGGGAGGAGATTTTTTATTACAAAATTCGAAAGTTCCTAATTTAACACCAGAATTGATCAGCAAAAACCAAGAATTATACGACCAATTAATTGCAATCAGAAAGCAGATAGATTATTATGAAGCTAAGAAATGGAGTTGTCAGGATATCATAGAGAGACTTGATCCAAACCTGTCAAAAACTTTATTTGCCAGGGTAATGCATATTAGGCAACAATACTTAGACGATTATGAGTAGATGGAAAAAAAAAAATTACGAGATCTCCAAACAATAGAAAAATACCCCAGAATAGGAAGGAGAGCAAAAATAAAGTTTTCTCATTGAAGTTTTGCATTGGTTTTTCTGCACTTTGACGTACAGTACGATATTGCACAATGTATCTTGTTTAGAATAAAAAACTCCATATCTGTTCATTTATGACCCATTTATATGTCTCTCATCGTAAATCTGTAGAAACAGGCAACAAAAGAAAAAAAACTAAAAACAAGGAACAAAATGAAAAAATAATAATAAAAAAAAAAAAAATTCTTCACATCTACTCCATGTCTCAAGATCAACAAGATAAGGAAAAAGACGATGTGCTAATGGGACAGAACTACGTCGAGGACACAACGTCGTCCGAGTTCGACATGACCGATTTGGATGGTAACGACTACATTTTACATCAAAAAATGAAACTTGTCAACGATGCCATCGACGAAATCGGCTTCACCCCATACCATTTAAAGCTATTTTTCTTGAACGGAATGGGGTATTGGACAGACAACCAGTTGAATTTTTTGGAGAGTTCAGTGAGAACTTTTGTCAACTACCAATTTGGATACTCGTACCCTGTTTCGGCCGAGTGCTATGCCGGAGGAATGATACTAGGAGCCAGTATGTAACACATAACATGGGAGAAAATTGCAACATTTTGTACTAACTGCTATTAGTATTCTGGGGTTTTGGTGCTGATCTTATAGGTAGGAAACTCGCGTTCAACTTGTCGTTGTTTTTGAGTGCCATTTTCACCATTGCGGCCGGTATTATGGGTAACATGACCTCGTTTGGGTTATTTGTTTTGCTATCGTCGTTTGCAGCAGGGGGGAACTTGGTGTTGGACACCTGTGTGTTTTTGGAATTCTTGCCTCATAATAAGCAATGGATGATCACTTTCATGGCCTTGTTTTGGGGTGTTGGACAAGTAATCGCCGTTGCGCTTGCCTATGCCTTCTTACCAAACAATTCATGTTCGGGATATGACTATTGTCCTTCAAGTTCAAACTATGGCTGGAGGTACGTTTACTACACAAATGGATGTATGGTATTGGCAATGGCAATCTTGAGAGTTACTGTTATCAGATTACACGAAACACCAAAGTTTTTGGTATCAAATAACAGAGACGAAGAAGCAATTCAGATTTTACATGATATAGCTAACAAGTATAATAGAACTTGTAGTTTGAAATTGGAACATTTACAAAATTTAGGAATGATCCAAGTAAATGATGATTATCGAAAGAAAATCAATTTTAAACACACATTTGGTTTAATGTGGGGACACGTTAAGATCTTGTTTGCCACTAAGAAATCCACTAGATCTGTTTTATTGTTATTTTTCTCGTGGGCTTGTTTGGGTATCACCTATCCATTGTATTCATCCTTTTTACCCGAATATTTGGCTACTAGAGGTGCAAATATTTCTGCACCAACTGTTGATGGTGTCTATAGAGACAATTTGATTGCAAACGCTTGTTCCGTGGTTGGTCCGTTAATAGCAACAGGTTTATTGTTGGCTTTCCCTAAATTGGGTAGAAGAGGTGTTATGTTTATTGGAGGAATCACTACAATGGCATGTTTATTTGGGTACACGCAAATTAAAACTAGAGCACAAAACATTGGGCTAAGCTCAGCAGTTTACGTTTGTTTATACATCTATTACGCAATCATTTTTGCCTATTCACCAGAAGTCATGCCTTCAATGGCAAGAGCCACTGGGAATTGTTTATGTTTGTTCAGTACTAGAATTTGTACTGCCATGGTTCCAATCATAGCATGGTTCTCCAACACCTCGTCCTCAGTGCCGATTTGGATTTGTGGAGCTTTCGTAGGTGTCATAGGGGTTGTTGCCCTACTCTTACCATTCGAACCAAGTAAGCAAAGAGTTGTATAAACACTTTGGTGTGTATTGCGCGTATCGATTGCGCGTTTCTTTATCTATTTATTATCAATACATATACTCTACACGTTTTGACCAACAGAGTTAGATATCACATGCAACTAGCGGAATTAAACTTTGTAAAGGTGGTTATCTTTGACACATTTTTATCTGTACTCCTTGAAAAAAAAAAAAAAATGGGTTTGATTACAAAATTAAGCTTTTGGCCGTTTGTTCTGACCCTAAACGTGGGACAATATTCCAATTTAATTCCCAATGCAGTAAATTGATAAAAGACCTTAAAAATTTTTAACTTTGACATTTATATATATATATATATAGATAGACTTATCTCTATTGGAAGTTCGCTATTGTCATGTCTGAAGAGAAACAAGCGCAGGATTCGGTTTCTGTTTCGACAGAGTCACATCAGAACCACGACGACGCGTTGTATCAATTAGAAGATGTCGTGCTTAATCAAAAGATGAAACTTCTCAACGATGCCATCGACGAGATTGGTTTCACTCCTTACCATACAAAGTTATTCTTTTTGAACGGTATGGGGTATTGGACAGATACTCAATTGACGTACCTTGAAAGTTCAGTGAGAACGTTTATAAATTACCAATTTGGCTACAAATACCCCGTGTCTAATGAACTTTTAGCCGCCGGTATGCTCATAGGCGCCTGTATGTACATACTACAATATGTATCTAATGTGTTACTAACTGATGATGATAGTGACCTGGGGTCTTTCGGCCGATATCATTGGTAGAAAAATAGCATTCAACATGTCATTGTTGTTGAGTGCCATATTTACAATCATCACAGGAACAATGAACAATATGGCTTCGTATTGTATCTTTGTGTTTTTAAGTAGTTGGGCGGCAGGAGGAAATTTGGTCTTGGATACCTGTACATTTCTCGAATATTTACCAGCAAAGAATCAATGGCTTTTGACATTTTTTGCCTTCTTTTGGGGAGTAGGTAGCACAATTGCAACCGCTTTGGCGTATGCTTTTTTGCCCAATAATTCCTGTTCGGGATACGACAATTGTCCATCGCATGAAAATAAAGGTTGGAGGTATGTATACTACACAAACGGATGTATTGTATTGGCCATGTCTTTGCTTCGTATTCTTGTCATTAGATTAAAAGAAACTCCTAAATTCCTAGTCTCAAATAATCGAGACGCAGAAGCAGTTGAGATATTACAAAGCATTGCTCAGAAATATAATAGACCATGTTCGTTGACATTGGAACGGCTACAAGCTTGTGGAGAGATTGAAATCAATGATGATTATAGAAAACACATTGATTTTATTGGAATTTTCAAATTGATCAAGAGTCATTTGAAAGTTTTATTTTCCAATAAGAAAATGGCCAGATCAACCGCTTTGGTGTTTATATCATGGTTGTTATTAGGAATCTCGTGGCCGTTGTATTCATCATTCTTACCCGTTTATTTGGCAACCAGAGGTGCAAACATTTCTGCGCCCACCGTCAATGGTGTTTATCGAGACAACTTGATATCAAATTGTGTCTCCATGGGAGGTCCAATCATTGCGGGTGCTTTGCTTTATTTTTTTCCTTTTTTGGGCCGTAGAGGTGTTTTATGTATTGGTGGTGTCACGTCAATGGGGTTTTTATTTGGTTACACAGCTGTGAAAACTAGAGCTCAAAATGTTGCATTATCATCGATATCGTTTGCTACTATGTACATTTACTATGCGAGTTTGTATGCCTTCACTCCCGAAATTATGCCTTCAGTTGCTAGAGCAACCGGCAATGCTTTGGCCATTGCCTGTACAAGGGTGATGACATGTATAGTGCCTGTCATTGCCTATTATTCAAACACTTCTTCATCGGTGCCCATATGGATATGTGGTGCGTTTGTTGGAGTCAATGGTCTAATAGCATTGTTATTCCCCTTTGAGCCAAGTAAAAATAGAGTAGTTTAGAGTTTTAGTAGACGCATAATTTAACTTTGTACCTCTATGATATCTGGTTACGATTATTTTAAACAATACATTCTGACAGGGTACAATTCTCTTGGTAACCCCTTTTGAACATCACTTGCAATCAATTTTAATCCTGCCCTTTCAAACAATTCTCTGAATTTCGAATCTGTTCTTGTCACTGATGAATCTGTCTCATCGAATATATCTTCCAACGGTGCGATATTTTCTTTGACTATTATTGTGCCGTTATCAATCAATGCTTGTTTACATTTCGACCAAAATTCGACCAATACATCATCAGGTAACTGTCCCACACACCATTGACACCATATTAACCAGTAACTCTTGTCTGGCTGCCAATCCTGCATCCCGATATCATATATGGTCCCCAATTTTCCTTTACTTTGCACGCCGACCAATTCAGCAGACATCTGTTCTACAAACGGTTTTACTGGCTCCAAAAGATCCACTTTATCACTGACTCTCCATAGCAAGTCTCGTGTGATTCTTCCTATTCCCGCACCCATATCTATCGTAGTCTTTTGTTGACCCTCAGGACATATCATCCTAGTTTGTAATTTTCGCAAAAATGTAGATGAGCCAACGATATCTGCTTTCGGCACCGATGTCTGTTCTCCAAACCCTCCAAGAACACCATTCACAGATGCTGGCACTGAGGACCAATATGAGATAGCATCGTTGTAGTTGATTTGAGAGTCGGCAATCACACTGGAATCGATCTCAATATCGTCTTGAACTTTAATGGGCATTAATTTTTTTTGGCCCAAATAAATTTTGCATTAGTAGGAAGAGATAGGAAAAAATTGCAGACATGAAATAGAAGTCTAATTTAAGTCACATGTGTAGTATTTGTCACTTCATCCTGTGGTGTTTTAAACGACGACACCACTTGCGGTTGAATATGTAAAAACAATTGGGGTCGAACAAGATGTCTTATTTTGGTAGTCCTAAAGCCGATCCACAATAAATTCATAATAATGCAGTAAATCCTCGGGCCCAAAAAGGCAACGATTTTCGAAAGATCACAATTTTACCAGCAAACTGCATCTCTCAAGAAATATTAATTTGCCCAGCTAAAAGTAGATTTGGTTCAGCTTTGTATAGTAAATCAATAAATGAAGACAATGATCCAGGGCTTCCTATAAAAGTTGAATACTTTACACAGTTTCTAAACAAAAAAAAGAAGGCCAAGTCTAATAGATCAATATGAGCACTTGATTTGATATTTGGTGTTTAAATGTTATCTCAATTTGTTTAAAGAACATTTTGGTGAAAGACTCGACAACATAGTTTTAAGTATGATTTTAAGAGGTGTATATGACTTGCGAATGTGTATAGGCAATTTTCTTCAAACATGTTCTTTATTTTCAAATTTCTAATTGATGTTTTATACTTTTTGAATCAGAAATTCCGAGCTTTATCTGATCTTATAGTCGGAACTACATTTCAGCTGAAATTCGACATTGTTCTAGTTACAGGAGGAGCTACAGGTTTAGGCAAAGAGCTTGTTCTGATATTAGCCGCCAAAAAAACAAAAGTGGTTGTGTTAGATCTTAACATCCCAGAAGAGAAACCGGAGAATGTGTACTACTACCAATGCGATGTGAGTGATCGGCTTCAGATCTACCAGATTCAGAAAATAGTCAAGAAAGATATTGGAATCGTTACTGTTTTAATCAATAACGCTGGCATCTCAACTGGAAAAACCATTTTGGATTTATCATTCAATGAGATTGAAAAAACCATCCAAACTAATTTGTTATCCAGTTTCTACACGATCAAGACATTCCTCCCGGACATGATGAGTCAGAAACGCGGATACATCATTACAATTGCCTCTGTTTTAGGTTACATGTCGCCTGCGAGATTAAGCGCCTACGGAGCGAGCAAATCGGGATTGATCGCATTGCATGAAAGTTTGACCTACGAATTGGGTCCACCGAGTTTAAACCCCTTTGGAATAAAAACATTATTGGTGTGTCCGGGGCAGTTGAAGACAAAAATGTTTCAAGATGTGAAAACTCCGTCTACATTGTTTGCGCCAGAATTGGAGCCCAAGTTTGTCGCTTCTCACGTCATCAAATCTATCGAACAAGGTAGAAGAGGAGAGATCAAAATTCCATTGTATGGGAAATTAATTCCCTTGTTTCGGGCTTTTCCATGGCCATTGGTTGAAATCACGAGAAAGTTGTCTGGGATCGATCAAAGTATTAAAAAATTGGCAAATAGCGTTACTAGTAGTGTTAGTTCATTGATGGGATCTGCTTCAAATACATAACTATGATCTATAATCTCCATTGATGGTGACGTATTCATGAGTTAAATCGCATGTCCAGAATTTAGCTTCTTGATTACCACCAGTTCCTAAATCTATTTCAATTGTCAAATCTTCATGTTGTAAGATTTCTAATGCTCTTTCCTCATCGACTAGTTCCGGTTCACCATTGACAAGCAATTTCAATTCCTCACTGCCATCATTAGGAATAAATTTGACACTGGTTTTATTAGGTATGACTGATTTTGGAGTTGAAACGTTTGAATAACCAATGGCACATAAGATTCTCCCCCAATTGGCGTCTTTTCCATACATGGCAGTTTTGAACAAGGATGAATTTGCAACAGAAGAGGCAATGGTCTTTGCATCTTTATAAGATAATGCGTCTTTGACTTTAATAGTGATAAACTTGGTTGCTCCTTCACCATCTCTAACAACCAATTGAGCCAATTGTTGAGCAAAATCGACAATTTCATGTTGTAGGGCTGAAAATCTCTCTGAACAATTCGACTTGTTATCAATTAATTCACCGCCCGCGGCCCCATTTGCCATAGCAACTATAGTATCATTAGTTGACATGTCTCCATCAACAGAAATACAATTAAATGATCTATCTACTGAATATTTCAATATTTGCTGTAATGCAGATGGGGTCACTGGAGCATCAGTGACAAAAAACCCTAATAAAGTGGCCATGTTTGGACAAATCATCCCAGCTCCTTTACACAATCCAGCTAAAGTATAAACGTCTTGATCTATTTTAAATTGTTTAGTCACTAATTTGGGAAATGTATCGGTTGTACATATCGCATTGGCACAATCTAACCAATGTTGATGAGTGTTACCCAAATGAGTCAACCCTAATTTAGGAATCCCGTTTAAAATATTGTCTATAGGTAAGTTATTACCAATGACACCAGTTGACATTACTAACGAAGAATGGTGGTCATTTTCCAAGATAGAATCAGTGACAATTATCATATCTTCAGCATCCTTCATACCTTGTTTACCAGTGACGGCATTTGCATTTCCACTATTGATAATAAATGAATTAATACCAAAGCCGTGTTTTTCTTTAAGAATTGATTGCGAGATTTGTACTGGAGCAGCTTTGAATTTATTAGTTGTAAATACGCCCGCTGCTGAACCCGACTTGTTATCTATATTGGCCAATAACGCCAAGTCTAACGATTTACCGTCCTTTTTAACACCACAGTGAATACCACCAACTGCGTATCCTTTCGGATACACTCCTGTCTTTGGCACAAATCTGGCGGCTTTGTCATATAATCGAAGTGAGTGTTTCATGTTATCGAGATTATTATTACTTTTCCTATCGCACCAATATTTTTTTGGGTCCACATTTAGGGTCAATTTTTCAGGTTTATTTTTCAGGTCTGATTCCGATGATCAGAACAGCCAAATATGCTACAGTCATCAGGAAATACTACTCGAATTTACCCGCAAACACCATATTTGAAATATCCAAACAAGCAGCAAAAGATCGGTCGGAAAACATCTTGGACACTCACATTTCGAAATTCATCCATTGCATAAATTCAAACAATATCAATCTAATATTTAAGAACTTGACGACCATAAATAAGTCTATAGATGTTGAAGGCAAATCGAAGTTTAAGTCGGAGTTTTATCTACTGTGCTTGAAAATCAGTTTGGACAAGTTTGTGAAATTATCATCAAATCCAAACACTATTCACCTAATTCGATTAAAGTTTGAAGAATTTGAACAAATTCGAGAGAAAGTGGACAACTTGGACGATAAGAGCATAATTAACCTGTTTTTAATTGCCATTCTACATACTTATTCCTTAACGAATGAAAAATCATTATTTGCAAATCCAATAGTCGAATACTTTCTATACATAACAAAACAATACAAGATGAATGTAAACAGTTTGATAGAGATCCTAGATCAAAAATACTTAAAAGAGGCATTGAGGGATATCTGTTTCAAAAAGAAAATTCCTTTGAAAGACGTGGTTCCGAGACCCGAATTGGAATACGAAGCTGATATAAGTTCTTATTTAAATGAATACGGCGGTATAACTTTTGAAAATTTGTGCAAGTTCATACTGAATGAGAAGTTCAAATACAAAGGACAAGAAATTGATAACGCGTTGGAATACTATGATCAGTTACCGGCAAAAGAACAATATTTGTTTATGAAAGAATATCTTCGTTTCAACAAATGCAAACAGATGAATGTTGAAATTTATCAAAACTCAAGATTATCATTTGAACCGGTCCCGGATTCGGTGCAGTCGATAAAATTTGTTCAAAAAAACCAGGATTACGTTTCCGATTGGATCGAGGCATCAGCTAGATACATTCACACTCTCACGCGTGTCAAAAACCCCGGGAACCAAGACGAACGAATATTGAGCTATTTCAAAGTTTATTTCGAAACATTCAACATCAAATATATATTAAACGTTATGATCACCGAATTGATGACTACACCTTACGATGGAATGAAATTTACTGCTTTTCGAGATAAGATGGTATACGCGTTTCCTAGAAGAAGCAAAGACACAAACAGCGCTTTGTTCAAGTACATAACAACCGAGTCATTTGGGAAACTAGTGTACTCGTTGTTTACGATCTTGATGAGAAAGTCGACATTGAAATTTAATGACGAGCTAATCCAAGATTTGGAAAAGATTGAGTCATTAAAACAGTCCGTCAGAGGGGTATTTAAAACACCTCAAAAAAATGTGTTCAAAGTTTTTACACTGAAAACGATCACGGTGGAAAATGAACGCAACATGATCATTGAAATGAACCCGTTTATTATTGAGAAGTTCGCCACATATCAAAACGCATCTCATTATCATCAAATGCCGATGCTATGTCCTCCAAAGCCATGGACTAGTCCAACAAATGGGGGATATCTAAATTCATCAACAGATTTGATATCTAGTTTTGATCTACTACAGAAACAAATCATTCAAAAGGCTAGTAAGGACGGCGAGTTAGATAATGCGTATCAATTCATTGATCAAATTGGAAAAACAGCTTGGGTTATGAATAATAAAATGTTGACCGTTTTCAATGAAATCATCAAGAACCCAGATGGTTTCCTCGAAATCCCGCCTGTAAATAATAATCCTGTAAAGGAAGAAGAGGAAACGAAACAAAACCAACAAAGAAAATTCTATGAAATCTTAAACAAAATGGCAAACGCTTTTGGAACAAATGGGAATGTTTTATACCATTGCTATGTGTACGATTTTAGAGGCCGCGTTTATACAAAGTCATGCTTGACCCATTACGGATCAGATTTGACAAGATCTTTGTTTTCATTCTGGAAAAATGAACCGATTGGAGAAAGAGGGTTATATTGGATCAAACATCAATTATTGAATTCTTTTGGTGACAAAAACTATACTGATTGTGAGTTGTTCTATCAAGACAATCTACAAAATATACTAGAAGCCGCCGCATCGCCTTTGACTAACCTTTGGTGGACTAAGGGGGACAATCCGTTTTCCACTTTAGCTGTATGTTTTGAGATCCAACAAATTATAGACTTTGTAAATAAGGGAAATAAAATCAAAGATTACAAGTCCAGATTACCCATCCAACAGGACGGCTCGTGCAATGGATTACAACATTATGCAGCGTTAGCAAGAGACCAAGAAGGTGGGAAAGCAGTCAATTTGGTACCATCAAATACAAAGCAAGACGTTTATGAAAAAGTTAGACAATTGGTTAGTGCTAAGTTGAAATTAGATTTTAATCATCAGGATAAGAAGATTCGAGAACTCGCAAGAATATTTGATCTGATTTTGACTAGAAGATTGGTGAAACGTCCAGTGATGACCACCGTTTATGGAGTGACGCAATACGGAGCTAGTTTACATATATTTGATGAGATCGAAGAGATGATCAAGAAGAACAAGTATTCCAATGTTTATGATGCAGAACTTCTGAGACAAATGAAAAATTTGACCCTTGAGGATACTTCATATTTGGCAAGAGTGATACTCAAATCCATCAAAGAGTTGTTTTATCATGCCAAACAAATTGAGAAATGGTTGGTACGAAACGTGACGAGAATGTTGACGAGTTACAACATCAAAACAATCGATTACCTACAAGACAAGGATCCCGAAAGGATTAAAACTATCATGGAGTACCCACTTAGCTTTGCGCCAGTGATGTGGAAATCACCCGTCGGGTTCCCCGTTGTCCAGGCGTATAGAAAAATCCCCCAACAAAGCTACCTTGGAAACATATTCGAATACAGCCACAATTTGTATCCCATGGACAGGTTGAAACATACAAATGGAATTGCTCCCAACTTCATCCATTCATTAGATGCGTCTCATTTAGCTTTAACCAGTAACGAAGCTGACAAGGCTAGAATCACGTTTGGATCAATTCACGATTGTTATTGGACTCACCCAAGCAGCGTCGACGACTTATCGAAAATCATCCGTGAACAGTTTGTCAACTTACACAAGATAGATATCTTGTCCATGACAAAACAAGCGTTTGAAGAACAAATGAAAGACAATTGGCAATTTGTATATTGCAAGAAAAAGCACACTCCCAAGTTATACACCTATGTGAAAAGGTTGAGGAAAAAGTATCCTGATCAAACCAAAGTTGGTAAACTATTGTATGAACTTCGACAAATGATTGAACAAGGTGAAGAACATCCAGTTCACAAAATGATTTCGGCGGAAAAACCTAGACTACATTTAAAGATGAGTCCACTTTCGTATTTTGAATACATCGACGAAGCAAGGCCCGAGCTCAAAACTTTCAGAGCAAGAGTTGGGATGTGGGTTCCTGTTGAAATTATAAAGGTTCCAAACAAAGGGTTGCTAGATATAAACCAAGTTCTCGACAGTAAATACTTTTTTTCATAATTCCAAGCTTTAATCCTCATTCAACATCTTCTCCAACTTTCCAAAGATCTTATCCCTATGAATTGCTATTGGATCATTCAAATCCGATTCGAAAAACTCATTCCGTTTGTACTCCTCGTCTGAATTCACATAAGCTTCGAGCTCGGTGTAATCAAAGTACTCGTCGCCATTTAATCCTGTTCCGTCGTAGGGCACGTAGTCATCGTCGTCATCGCCGTCGTCATCGTCGTTAAAGTCTGAACGATTATCATTGTAATAACCTCCTGCGTCTTCGTCACTTGGGTAATCATTTTGATAAAATGACTCTGCGTTTGAGTCCTCATCATCGGTCAACACAGGTTTATCATCATCGTCGTCTTCCTCGTTATTCACCAAGGTGTCGTCGTTGAAAAATTGAATGTACCCTATTTGAGACGAAGGATGATTTTCAGTTGTCAATGGTCTCTCATCCTCCATCAACTGATATACATCATAGACATATTCTTCATTAGTAGGAGGGTTTAAGCCTGCCGTTCTCTTTTTTCTAGGAATATTCCTCTCTTCAACTGAAAGAAACGAGTCAATCATGTCAGATAGTTCATTGGGTATGGTTAGATCTTCTTCAACTTGATGGTTTGGAATGACAAAGTTTTTGTATTCATTTACAGATGAGGATTCGGTGAGGATGCTTTGTATTACTTTATCATCTTGGGTGTTTAATTGATCATCGGTGCGTTGTAGTTTGAAAAAGTAATTCAAGTTTTCCACCGAGTTGGACTTTTTAGGGGTATGAATTGGAGAAGATATGGGTGTAGAAGGTTTAGAACGTTTCGCATGTCGTTTGTCTTCTAGAATCAATGCTTGTAGAGGGTCTTGATTACGTTTTCTTTTGATACGAAGAACTTTTGGTGGTTGATTCATAATTTTTTGGTGCGAATAGCAAATTCGATAAGAATATATTATATTAACATTTGAAACACAATGCTTTGTTGTATACAAATTAATATACTATTGCTATTGATATGACAAACATAACAAGGTTTCTGTTTGATTCGCTATCAGGAATTAGAGTATTTGAATAATCTATTAATCCTCAAATTGTACAGATGTACTGTTAAAGCACAGGTACAATTGTATTCTGTAGAATAGCTCATACTTTCCATCCTAGCAATAGTTTTTCTAATTATTTATTGTAGTTTGGATGTTGAATGTAACAGATGGAAAATTCGTTATTTCCGCTTGGATGTTAGATTCAATGCCAAAACTCATTAGTATCCCTCTAATAATCCCACATGGGTACCACAAATACACTCTTGATTTCATCAAAGTATCTTGCATTCCTTTTGACGAATTCAACTGGCTAATTAGTTTATAATTGTTGTCGACCAAAACAAAAGTTCCTCTATGATTTGTCCTCAAGTTGTCCATTTGCTTATTGTACAAACACTTCCAGACATCCCTGCACACAAATTTCATTATATCTAGTATATCGATAATTTTAGCACTGTTACTGTTTTTGTATAACAAGATTTCCAGAATCTTCAACCCTAGAGTGTAGCCGAAATTTTCAATACGAATGGATACATCATCTGAATGCAATAGTTTCGAGTCTAAAACATTTATAGTTCCTGGAAAATCATTTTCTACTTCTGATAATTTCGAGTCTATATTTGTGAAAACATCTGTTTTTGAGGAATTGAAATTAAATGAAGGATCTTGTAGCTTTTCAGAAATTCTTATTGAAGTTGGTACTAATTCTTGTAATAGAAAATGTAGACTAGACTGTGAAACAAATGTTTGAGTATCTAAAATATCTTCTGTTGACATATAAAGGTTAAAACTTGTAGATATTTTTTTGGCGATATTGGTGGAAAATCCCAATCACACAAGAGTAGTAGAAATGAGATTTACTTACAAAAATTATTTTAGTAGTTTGAGCCCACAACCAGTATGCAATTGTTTGTTGAATTACAAAAGAACATTAAAACAGCAGTCGCGTCCTCAAAGAATTGGCATATCGTTTTAGATGGCACACATAAGTTATTTACTGGCACATGTAAAAAACCTTGTTTGTTTGTTTGACTTGGCATACCACTAATCTTAACAAACTAATGGCAAGCGATAGTAAATGTAGGAGGTGGTTGATGTCAATCTACCACCTTTTAGTACTTACAGACACTTAAAATTATTTAAAATGGCTATAGTTAAAGTATTGCAGGTTTAAAATCTATACAAACCATATAGATTGAGCAAATACAACGTAGTGCTGTAGCCATTAATGAATCGAAAATTAAGATTAAACTTGTTGATTTAAACTCAAATCAAATTATCTAAAAAACAAAAAATCACAGAATCTGTACATTTTGCTACATTTTCTTAACAAGCTCAACAATATTACATACTTTCAACAATTGTTATGCTTTGCTTACAACAGGCACATCTTAGCAGGAATTGCAAACAACTTGCGTATATATTGGTAGATGCACGATTGCCACCATTCTTGCATTTTATTTTTTTTTTTTTTTCTTCGGTATTTTTATTGTTATTTTTTTTATTTGTTTTTTTTTTTGAGACAATATCGTGTGTGACCCAAACTGTCACCACTGAGTACTAGCACCACTGCCACTACAGTGTCTCCCCCCTCCCTTTCTGTTTCTGCTGTGGTCTCAATTTTTTACTCACAAAAAAACATTAACCATTAAATCATACACACACTATCAGACACACACAAAGAAACACAATCACACTGTACTCACAATAAGCTCACATCTACTGCTTGCTCATATACAACTGGCAATAGCTCACTGCACTAATATTTGATTCTCATTCATTCAGTATTCAACACACATAGACATTGTGGTGTTTATCCATCAAAGACTCCACCACGTCCCTTTGATTCGGACTTTTCCCATTACAAACTTCATTTTAACAATCAATTAAACTTATTACAAGAGAGTGGTCAACAGTTGTCTTTGATATAATCCTTTGTTGTACCTGTTTTATTAATTTCAATTCATTATCATTTCAAGTTTTATTATTAATCTTATTTTTGCATTTAATACCTAAGCATTTCTGTAATCATGTCATTATCTCATAACAATCTTCACATTCATCAGCAGCTTCAATTTAATAATCAACCTCATTTGTTAAATTCTTCATTTAATGGATCCGTTGCCAATTCGCAACAGCAACAACTACAACAACAAACACCATCTCAACAAATTGCTTCCACAGCCTTGTTAAAAATAAAAAACTTTCCCTCAGATTTAACCACCAGAGAAGCCACTTTGATTTTTTCTTTAGTCATTGATGATATAATAAATATTGAAATTAAAGATTATCAAATACAAGCATTGTTTAAGAATATAAATACTTGTATAACTACAGGAAAACTATTGGATGGCAAGCACATATTTGGATTTGAATATCCTCCAGTGAAGGTCGAATATGATAACAACTCAGTTTTGAATTCACCAACCAACTTACCATCTACACAATCGGCATTTGCTAATTTGAGACTATCCACATCCTCAACGTCTTCAAATAACAATATCTCCCCGCCAAACTTACCACATCCTCAGTTGAATAGCGGTTTTTCTTTACCTTTTGACTCATCACAAAAACGACAATCGATAGGAAATCAACGGTCAAGATTTGTATTTAGCGACCCATTTTCGACGGACGGCTCGCAAGTGCAGCAGCAAGCGCAACAACAACCAGGAAGTGGGAGTTTATCGGCATCTAATGGGCCTGTGAATGTTGATTTACCCGACACAAGCGGCAAGTCCATCTTGTTAATGGACTACCAGAATGATATTAAAGATTATGAGAATTCTACTCGTAACGATCCATGGAATTTGAACAATACTCAACAATTATCTTCGCAGCCCCAAACACCGACCATTAATAACACAATAGATTGGAACCAACAAAAGCAAAAAGACATTGTTGATCGTAGAAAACAGTCTTCAACATCATCATCAGCATCATCAGCATTTTTCCATACTGCACCAGCACTACATACCATGACATCAAGCCTGCAGCTGCAATTGCCGCCACAACAACAACAACAACATTCACATCAACAGCAATCGCAACAAGAACAACAACTGCAGCAACAACAACTGCAGCAGCAGCAGCAACAACAACAGCAACAACAGCAACAACAGCAACAACAGCAACAACAGCAACAGCACCAACAACAGCAACAGCAACAGCAACAACAACTTCATCATCAACAACATCAGCAATCTCAACAACAATTGCAACAATCAGGGCCTACAGCAGCTGGACTAAGATCATCAGCTCAACCAGAGGCAACTACTCCAAATCAGCCATCCCATACGAGTCCTCAGGTTGTAAACAGCAATGGCTCAAAAGACGTACCTGATTTATCGTTGTTGGCAAGAGTTCCACCACCAGCTAATCCAGCCGATCAAAACCCACCTTGTAATACCTTGTATGTTGGCAATTTACCTCCTGATGCTACTGAGGTTGAGTTAAGGACATTGTTTGCTCCGCAAAAGGGGTTCAGAAGACTATCTTTTCGAACCAAGAATCAAAGTTTGTCTGGGTCTTCAAACCAAACCACTGTGGTGCCTCATAATCACGGCCCGATGTGTTTTGTCGAATTCGAAGACGTTGCCCATGCAACAAGAGCCTTGGCTGAATTGTACGGCAGGGCTCTACCTAGACCAACAGGAACCGGGAACAAGGGGGGTATTAGATTGTCATTTTCCAAAAATCCATTGGGAGTCAGAGGATCCAACAATTCTAGAAGAACATCGACGAATCCCGTCAGTGGACAGAACCAAGTTCAACAAGCACTGAGTAATAACGTGTATTATAAATAACAGATCACCTCTGCATGAGTCATGTTTTTGTATAGTTCTATATATAGTTTTAATAATTATCTTTTTGTGTATTTTCCTATCAACGTTGTATAAATATATAAATTATGAGCATAGAAAACACCTTTTGAACAAACAGCAGTTGTGCACTACAAACTGATTACATAAGATGGTGGTGTATTTGTATGTCAAATTGTTTGCAGTAGAAAATCTGATATTGGTTGTAAAAATGAAAAAATCTACCAAATCCAACAGTAATGGGAATACATCATTGAAATACGCCAAATCGTACAAAAAGACATGTTCGGTGGGTACCCAAACCGAGGAGACACATTTCAAGCAGCCCGTTCTAGAATTCGTGAAGGACCTGAACTTTGATATTTCTTTCAATTCCAATACCAGATACTTGGAGTCCTGGCTCGAAAAAAACAAGGTTACTTAGTCAATTTGATGAGGTCTTTTGGATTTGCATACACTTGAGATAGCCACTTGGATTGCAATAAGTCGTTGCAGTTCAATCGGACTTTGAAGTTTGGGTTTAGCAATTTCAATATCAACTCTCTTGAGTCATAATGGAGCTGTTTGAATAAATTCAAAGCTGGATTGTTTGAGTAATTGACCAGTTTGGAATTATTCAAATCGTTGATCAAGTTTTTAAATTGTGAGTCTGTTTTAGGATAGCTTTGAGTATATTTTATGTATGTTATATTTTTCAGATCAAAGCTGTTTGCAGTAGACCATGGCGACTTCATTAAATAAATCACAAAGTAGATAATCCCAATAGACCAGTAATCGACCGATTTGAAAAACTGAATAATTTGTTCCGCTTCGAAAAACAGATCAAGGTCGAATTTGTTCTTAATGGTGTCGTTTTCAATTTGAAATAATTGAGGGGATTTAAAAGAGTTTGTACCACAATATAGCTCAGACAAGTTCTCTTTGAAATAATGAACTTCAATCCCGTTCAAGTCGAGCGAGTAGCCAAAATCTGAGATTTTAATTAGCCCGTTTTGGTCGATTAAAAAGTTTTCTGGTTTCAAATCCCTGTGGACGATATTTAAATCATGCAAATACTTGACACCTTGTATTATTTGTTTGAATATGAAATCTTTCATACTCGGAGTTAATTCAATTTTCGATCTTCTCAAAAATGATAGTTGATCTAGCAAATCACCTTTTTGATAATAGGGTAGGATAATTGCTAGTTCGTCGCTTTGATCAATCAGGGATAAATCAATGACTGGAATGATGTTTTTGTGATTGCATGATTTCAAATTTGTATATTCTCTGACCACCGAATGCTTATAACTTACAAGCGCTTCGTTTTGTTTTTGTTTTATCCGTTTTATTATAAACGTAGTAGAGTGAGATTTATCAGTTCCTTTCAAAATAATGCCGTTGGCGCCTTCATAAATTGGTTTTGAAGACACTTTCAAATAATCAACTCCCACTTTGGGCAATGTAGATAACTCATCTGCAACTTCATTATTTCCGTCTTCATCTTGAAGCATTATTAAAGTATAATTATATAATTCAAATATAGTCCATCTGAGATAATATTAAGGTCATGAGAAAACAACAATTCAATCGGTTGCAAATTCAAATGACAGTGGAGATAGGACCAACAAAGTTGATCTAGAAAGAGGAAAATTAAACGCAAAGAAACAAGATGGGTAGTGTACTGAGCACAAATAATGAGTCCGCTACGGCTGGATTAGGCTAGTGCAACTTGTGAGTACTGACTGAACCTGAATGACGTGCGAAAATAACTTGAATGTTAAAACAAAAATAAACGAATGGAAAATCGCATGAAAAAGGGAGTTGTGCATGTTGAAATTTCGAAACTTACTCAATTTGGAAGAACCAACAACTGATTGGTACAAGTTGTAAACAAACAAAAAAGTAGTGCGCCACAAAACAATCCTGGCAAAGGTTGACAGGTAAAATTAGCAACCATTGCCATTTAAACCGTAATCGTACTGGAAGGGAAGACCCCTTGAGCTGAAGCAGCCAAGACGTATTGACTGAATAGCAACGAACACTTAGAATTGTAGCCCTATAATCGACAAGAAATTGAGAAAAAAAAAAGACTTGAAATACAATAAGCACTTGCGGTCGAGGATGACTAGTTTGATTAAATTTCATTCTGTTCACATCTGATCAAAATTAGCAATAAACATTTGGCAGCAATTGCAACCAACAAAAAAGTCTCTCAAGCCCTTGTAACACAGTAGGACATTGCCCTGAACAGTAGACCATCTCTAAACCAATGGTTCCAAAGGTACTGATACATGTACAAAGATGTTCCAATGCTGAGCAACACAGTCGAGAACAAATAAAACCACTTGGTTAAGGCTTTGATAATTTGTGATTGTTATTTGAATGATGTGCGTGATTATGTGGATTACATAATCTATTATTATAGATGATATACATTACCATACTAAATTAAGAGTATAAGGTGCATATATATGTTTTAACCTTTTTCATAATCCCTTCTATTCATTTTTCTTTTACACATTTAGCTTTACCAGTTGTTGCTTTTTAACCAACATCAGCCATCCCTTTTCACAAATCATCAATTGATACTGAAACCCATACTATTGCTACTACTATTACCACTACTTCCAAACACCATCTCTATTAATTTATCACATCAATGAGAGCATCAACTTTAATTCCAATATTCTTTTTATTGGGCTCAATCTTATTGCTTATATTAACTGTCATCAATGGTGCAGGTACCTCATCCGTATTGGGCAAATTCTATTGGTCTGAAACAGACACTTCCGGTTTACAAAATGTCAGCTTTGAAACCACAAGATGGACTTTTTATAGAATTTGTGGAGTCGAAAATGGTAGAAACGCCAATTGTGAAAAATCTAAAGCTGCTTTTCCTTACTCCCCAAAAGATAACTTTGGTTCCGACTCAGGTGTACCACAAAGTTTTATTGATAACAGAAATACTTACTATTATTTGAGTAGAATAGGTTGGTCCTTTGTTATTGTTGGATTGTTCTTTGCTGTTATTGCGTTGATCATCATTCCAGTTAATTTCTGTACCTCAATTGGAGGT
This sequence comes from Insectozyma chauliodis, assembly GCA_030557115.1. Lineage (NCBI taxonomy): Eukaryota > Fungi > Ascomycota > Pichiomycetes > Serinales > Debaryomycetaceae > Insectozyma > Insectozyma chauliodis. Next base: position 122,332 of record JAKTVI010000012.1, on the reverse strand, counting down.
GGGTTGGCAACTGCTTCTACTTTTGTTGCGTTTTTATTCACAATTGCTGCTGCTGCTCTTATCACTTCAGCTCACGTCAAAGGAAAACACGAATGGAATAAAGCAGGTCATTCAACCAAATTGGGAGCCAAAGCTTTTGGTATTTTATGGGCAGCCGTCGCATGTTTGTTAATCTCATTTGCAACTGGAATCGGTGCGTGTGTTGCTACATTGAAGTCAAACAAAAAACCATCCGGCTATGACGAATCAAATAAAGTTTACAATAAAGAAGCTGGATCAGATTACGCTCGTGCAAACTACGACGATGAAGCTGCAAATGTAGCTGGTGGTGAGCCAGTATCAGATGCCTCGAAATTCAGATTCTTTAGAGTTAAAAGGGCTAAAAACGAAGCCGAGGAAATCTAATCTTGATATAAGGATATATTTTTCAAAATTCAAAAACTAAAATATTCATATCATTTCTGTAACGTTTAAATATTCATTCTTAATATTGTTTTGTTTTTAATATTATATAATTTTATTTCAAGTTGTGCATATTACCACACTGACTTCAATTTATTTTAGTTTTTTTTTTTTTTTTTTTTCTGTGTCAAACCTTGAGCGGCTGAAACTAGGGTCTCTACGTAAGAATGCAAAACCTCATCTAACACCTAGTTTCCCAGTTAAATCTTGTGTAATTTAAATAGATATTTACTCATCTATATCTCTTGTATCAAATGCAACAAATTTGAACAATATTGTAAAAGTCGTGCCTTTACAGTTGGCTGCAAAAATCGATATGCTTGAGAACACAAACATACCAATATTTCCACGCATACCAAAGTTGAGCAAAATTCTGGTAAAGATCTAAACAGTTTGAAGTACATTGTTAATTCCTAATAACATCTTCTAGCAATTTGAATTCTTTTCCTACCAAAAAACTAGATTTTATTCCAATTTAGGATAACTACTTCATCTGACATTGAACTGCTTTGAACTTAAATCGGTCCTTCTTTTGCAACAATAGTATTCCATCTTGAATGTCATATTCTGAGAGTAACTTGATAAATATTATATTTCCCGAAGAGCTATATCCGAATAATAATGCCACAATGAATAGAAGCTTGTTGAATGAATTGCCAACGTTTGAAGAACCATTCTCTAATGAATTGTCGACTTTATTAAATTGTGATTTCAACGAAGTAGTAGTGAATGGTCATCAGGATACGAGGGAAAGCACCCAAAGTGACGAGCTAACACATGATGAAGTTCTTGATCTATTTGAAAAAGCGTGTAAAGAGATTGACGAGTGGAAAGTTAATAACAACACAGAAAGCGAAACCAAAAATCAACCGCCGGGTTATGAGTCTGATTTGAAACCGTTGGATATGTATTGCAAACGACTGATTTCTATGGAATCAACGAAATCAGAAATCCAACTGAACTTTTCACTATCCAATAACCAAATATTGTTGAACTCCAACTCGACGTCACCAATAGAAATGAAAACACCTCCCAAAAGAAAGAAACAATCGTTACTTCAAACGTACTCACCCATGTTGAGTTCGAAATTTGATTTTTCATTTTTCAATATAATTTCTTACCCTGATTACGAATATAGCGAAAAATTGTCAAAAAACGTTTACAAATACCCCAACCCATCTCAATGTATGAGCTTGATGGAAAAGTTGATTGAGCCAATAAATGATCAGTCGACTTGCAACATCAACCGTGTGTTTTATTTACGCGACAATATGAACCTATTGACTGGCAATGAAAATTTGTTGACAAACTTTGAGATCTCATTAAACACAAATTTTAAGAAAACCTCGTACGAGTCACAGTATATTTTAACAAAGTTGAAAAACGGTAAACCCGACAACTCAACCCGTGCTGGCTTGTGTCCTTATTGTGAAAAAATTGAATTTTTCGGTCTCAAGAACTCAAGCTACGGAAACCATTTGGCTTACAAGCACGGAATTCTCACCAATGGGAATTCTATACCAAATCCAAAATACTACGGTAAATACAAATTCAGAAAAGGAGAATATGACGAGCCCGAGAAGAAGAAACGGAGAACAAACGCTCACATTTTGGAGCGCTTGGGGGTGTTGTGTACCTCTTGCTGGCAAATCCTCGAGGTCAACTGTACCAGCAGAAGTTCAGTTTTAGGACATTATCTAAGACATTATAGAGACTCACATGTTGGAAATAAAAAAGAAACCTCTGGTTATATTGACGACGATGATACAAGGTTGAGTCCGATAGTCTTGGAGTTTATTAGCAAGTGGAATTCTTAAGATCCAAAATTGGCATTGTGTAGTGTGTACAAATAAAATCTCTTAATTTGCTGCAAAAAATGAAATGACCCTTCTCTTGATCTGATTGATTCTAGGATCTTCAATCTCGGGTTCTAATTCCGAGGCAGCTGGTCCATTCATTTGAGACCACATTACAGACAATGCGTTTGGATCGTGATCCAGCCGCTAATGTTTCTCAAAATTGTAATTGTCGCTTTAAATTCCTTTGTCAATGCACAGGCTGCAAAATGCACTGATAAGAAATTAATGAGCGCTTGAGATTACCTATTTTTCAGATTTTTTTTTTTTAATGTTTTTCCGAGCAAAGCTTGACTTGAGTTACGTGTGTCGCATATGACACATTGAAATTCGACTTGAGTTCTTTGAATGTGCTATTGTCAATATCCTAGGACGTATGAGCTCTATTTGAAGCAGTTGTGATTGTGTTTCTAAAAGTACCTAATTCATCAACCGGGTTAAAAATGCTGCATGTAGATAAAGCTTTTTATCTTTCCTAAACATATAATTCCGCTCGAGATGGTTCATCCAATTACTCGGGATAGTTATTAAAGATAAGATACTGTGCATGGGCTAAAATTTTTCGTTTAAATTCAACTCAATACGTCCACAATGTTTGAAACCTCATGTCGGATAAAGAAAAAGAAGTTTTTGTAGTAGAATCAGCTGAGAGTTTAAGCTCTTTACAATTCACACTAGAAGATGAACAAGAGTCTGAAAAAATATTCAGCCATGATACAAAGTTGGCTTCATCGTTGAATTCAAGATTATTGAACATATTCGCATTAGTTGGGGTCATTGGCACTGGTTTGTTTTTATCCTCAGGAGGAACTTTAGCTACTGCGGGTCCTGTCGGTATGGTAATTGCTTATGTTTTTGTTGGATCAGTAGTTGGATGTTTACAAGTTTGCATCTGTGAAGTTGCATGTTTGATGCCCACTACGGGAGGTTATATAAGACACGCGGAACATTTCATAGACCCAGCTTTGACGTTTAGTATCGGCTATAGCTCAGTTTATTCCAGTATTATCCCCGCTGATTTATCTGCGGTAGCAGTGATTATGACATACTGGGTCCCCGACTTATCACCAGCAGTGTTTATAACAGTTTTTGGAGTCATAATTTTGGCCATCAATCTTGTCAATGTTCGTTGGTATGCTGAGATTGAATTTTTCTTTGGGATGTTTAAGCTTTTGTTATGTGTTTTGTTTGTGATTGTTGGCTTGGTTATTGATTTAGGAGGGGCTCCTCATCAAGAAAGATTGGGATTTCATTATTGGAAAGACCCATTTGCTGAGCGTTATGCAACTGGATCTTTGGGAAAGTTTTTAGGATTCTGGAAATCAGTCAATTCCGCTGTTTATGCTTTTGCTGGCTTACAAACTGTCGCTTTTCTTGCTGGAGAGTGTAAATATCCAAGACGTGCAATTTATCGAGCTTCAAAAAGAATATTTTATAGAGTTTTCACTTTATACATCTGTGTTGTTGTTGTATTATCGATGATTGCAAATTCAAAGGATCCTTCTATTGCAAAACCTGATGGAACAGCAGCAGGATCTGCTTTTGTCATTAGCGTTGAAAGAGCAGGAATAAAGGTTTTGCCCCATATCATCAACGCCGTGGTATTAACATCAGCTTTGTCAGCTGCTAATTTAGGGTTGATTGACGCTTCAAGAATGTTGTTTGCATTAGCATCCAAGAACCAAGCACCCAAAATTTTTTTGAAAACGAATAGATATGGATTGCCATGGGTGGGAATCACGTTTTCTGCATGTTTCTTGCCACTTGCGTACATGAGTATAAACAAAAGTTCAGCAACAGTGTTTAGTTGGTTTCAAAACATAGTTGCGTCAAAGGCTTTGTACACTTGGATCGTCGTATCATGGAACCATATAAAAATGGTCAACGCAATGAAAGTTCAAAACATCTCCAGGGATTATTTGCCTTATAAATTCAAGTTTGCAAGAGTATGTTCGTATTATTGTTTGTTTTGGTCTATCATATTTTTATTGACGGGTGGATTTCCAGTGTTTATTAATGGGTACTGGGCTTTTTCAACATTGTTCAGTTCCTATTTCATTATACCGTTGGGTATCGTATTATACATAGTAGGTAAGTTGATTTTTAAAACTAAATTTTTGAAAGCCTCAGATGTTAAGATCAAGCCGTTGTTGCTTGATGTATTAAATAAACCAGAGCCTGCTTATAAGAAATTGAAAGGATGGGAATGGTTGACTTTGTTATGGGCGTAGACACATGCTTGAATATAAAAGGCGAAGATCATGCATCAGATATAAACGATTTAATATAAAGAACACAACAGAATTAATTGATTTATTTAATAAATTTGACTATGGTCAAGATAGTTGAAATTACGCTGTATTGGTATAAATGTACAACGAAGTTTAGCCCCTTTAGATTTGCATTTACAAACAAGCTGCGCCTAGAGTGTGACAATCAATCTGATTTTTACAACCCAAATTTATAGTCATTAAAACTACAAATACACGATTCTAATTCCACGCTTTTATAATATCTAGAATGGTCTAATGTCACTTTCAGTGGTGTTTTTAAGAACACCGACTCCAATAGTTTCGTCATCAAAATTGATGGCAACGTACAAATATCTGAAGAAAAATGCGCCCAATTGAGCAGCAGTACCGTTTTCCACGCTTAAATGTGAATGTTGTCCGGTCACCAATGGTTTGATGATTGAATTTAAAGGAAACTCAAGTATGTCACCATTGAAACTCAATTTCACGGTCTTGCCAGCCAAAACGCTTTCGTCAATTAATCCCGAACCTTTTTTATTGTACTTGTCTTCATCGTAAGGCAAAGCGTCTAAGAATTGAGCGTATTGTTTTGGTGGAAGATTCAAATCCCATCCACCGGTATCAGCAGTCAAGTATTTACCATAACTGACGTTTACACCGTTAAAGTCGATTGAATCAATAAACCCACCAATGCTTTTGTCTTTTATACTGTACCATTTCAAATCCCCATCAACTTTAGCATGATCAATACCACCAAGAATCAAAGAACCGGTAGATAAACCCCCAACAGGTTCTAAATGAAACGAGAAAGCGTTGGAGTTAATCAATCCAGCAGCTTTAGCAGCATAAACGATACTTTCGTTTGGAGTAGTAGATGGCGGTTTGGCTAAACCGAAAATACCAATACTAGGCATAGTGTCATACTGAACATCACCCAACAAGACGTTTGGAATTGTCAAGCCTCCATAGTGAACTTCATCAGTGACTTGTTCACCTTGAAAGTAGAGATTTTTACCAAATGAAGACTTGTAAGTTTTTCCTGAACGTTTGACAGTAGTTGAAGCAGACGAATTGTATGTTCCAAAAGTGTTACATGATCCACGAGTACATGTTGCATTTGAGTCTATGATTTCGGTTAACCAGGACTAGTTTTAATTAGTACATAAAATGAGGATGGAAAACAGTGTTATTACGTACACCAGTGTCAATAACCAAAGTGACATTGTCTTTGTTTGAACCAACTCCTAATTTGACTAAATAACCTGGTTGTGGACCAAGAGATGGGGTAAGACTCGAGCCAGGAGTTGCATCTCCACGTTTTTGCAAGACTGCGCCTGTTGAGGCTTTATGAACTGGCAAATGAATGTAACCGGATGGATTTCTTTTAACCACAGAAGCATCTGCAACCAAAGCCAAAGCTATTGTCAATAATGTGTTGAAAAGCATCATAAACTGTTGTTGTTGCTCAAGAATAAACTGGTTGTAACTCCCTATTTATACTGATTTTTATGATTCGAAATTGAACATATTATGGTTATTAGAAACGGCATCATAATTGTCGTGATCATGGTGCATCTCGGAATAGTTGTTTATGTAGTGCTACTTATTGCAGTCGATTGTTTCATTTGATTGTTTTATTTATCGAATGAAATAGTTCTGTACCTCAAAAATTGGTACAAAATAAGATTGTTTAATTTCTGTATAACCCAACCTAATTTGTACGCACAGCAACCAACTCATTTTGAATATAAAAGTAAAAGCTATCGAAGCTAACAAAAGGACCGTAGAATCAAAGATGTCAATCAATATTAGCAGCCTTTGTAAATGCAAAAAATTGTATTTTGTTATTTTAGTAGTTTGAAAGCCGAAACGATCCATGATTTAACCAGTTAGCAAGGAAGACAACGTGTGCACGTGTGACAATGATCATGTTAACCTCCTGCGTGAAAGACGTTTTAGCTTGGTGATGAAATCATTGACTACCTGTACAACAGCAAAACTGCTTCAACAATCAATTAGACTCATAACTCATTACGGCCCAAAAAAATTTCATTCTATTGTATGGAGCGAAATTGAAAAAAGTGTGGTTGGCTCTTGTGTGGTTGGTTCTTCTTCAAATACTTCTTTTGTTGTTTTAACTACAGTCACGGTTCTTAAAGTTCATGATTCGATGCTCAAAACCCCTATCGAATCGATTATGTTGTCTGGCACTCTCTACTTGGGTACCGTAAGTAGGAGACAGATATAAGCGAGACGCCAAAAAAAGCAGTCATGTTAATTGGTTAGAAGCTTTGAATAATTGTTGATCGGTGGATATGTGTAAGTCGGCTATATATTACAACCATCTTTCAAAATTAGCTATTGTATTTTTAATTAACTCGAGACGCTCTCTCAACGCTAAGGTTGAATATTGTTAATTAAGACTTATAGCCGTCTATAGTATAAACAATCACTGCTTGAAACAATTGGCTGTAGGCAAATCTTTATATTTAGTCTAAAGTGTCGAAGCAGTGATCACTTGTGCCCCAATCACCAAGTGAGCTGATAAGAAGTTATTGGTGCTTTTTTTTTTTTTTAATTGAGTGCGACTTTTGCAACACAAAGTTTGAAAATGACGAATAAGACTTAAAGTGAAAAGGACTTTATACCCTTCTAAAATACAGTTTACCCACTGTAGCCGCAGTTATTGAGATGAGATTCAGCAAATACATTTCTACACTTGATCTAAGACGCCAGCGTGGTAACATATCATTTGGAGAAACCACCATTAAAACATAAGTACACAAAATATGTCAAAACCTGAAACAGAAAAATGACATAATCAGATCAGATAGTGGTGACAATCGTTCACCACAAAAGAAAACAAATTACCACATAAATTACTATGAGGCCTTATCAGAATCAGCTACAACTTCATAACGCCCTTGCCTTGGCATGGACATTTATGATGTCAAAAATAATAAAAATCCAATAAAATAAGAAAACCCATAAAAACCAAAAAATACAATATGAATCTCAAGCTCATATAAATCAATCCAACATCTTGACACTAATCAAGGGACAGGATAATTATTTAACAGATTGCTCTCAATACCAAATAATGTTTATTTCACATTCTTCTAAATCCCCAGTACCATAGCTCCAGAATCTAATAAAAACTTAAACACTTTACGTATCGCTTCCAAGAACATAGGAGGAACGAAGTCTCACAATTTAAATGCAACATTGGAAAAGATTATCACTTAACTACATCACATAATAAAATTGATTGTTGGTTCTTACAAGAAATTCGTTTAAACGATAAAGAACAAATGATTCAATTAAAAAAACAATTAGCAGATCGACAAATGGAATTAATAATGCATCACCATCAAGACTTAATTGCTTTTCTCCTTGTAGGAATTCACAAAAAATTCAAATACAGAAAGACTAAATTTCACAAATTTTTTAATATTACTTTATTAGAGAATAGATTTTCAGTCCAAACGATTAAATTAGCCAATGGAAAACATATTTTTCTGACGAATGTGTATCTTTCAACGAACAGCAACAGAGGGCAACTTCAATTATTGAAACAATTTTTCATGCAATTAGAAAACTATCAATCGACTCACCATTATTCAGTGCTACTAGCCGGCGATTTCAACAACATATTGAACTACGAATTGGCGCTCTCCCAACAAGTAATAACGTTTTGATATCCCGGGCGGAAAGAGATTTGATCGAACACTTTACACAACTTTTGCAAGACTTTAAATCGAATGATTGTTTCAGACTCAAATCAAAGTTTGCCAATCTACCAACAAACTATATTTCCGCAAATAAAAGTCAAAGGAGACTTGATAGATTTTACTGCGACAATTACTTAAAACGCAATATTTTAGATTACAAATTGTTAACAGAATTCAAACAGTTATCAACTCACAAAATCATCAAGTTACATTCAAGATCAACTAGAATACACAGATCCAAATAGATTTACCACGTTTTAACATCCCAAAGCACTTAGAAGAAGATGAACACTTCATCAATACTTTACTCATTCGTACTTATGAATCCTTTTTGAGCCCGACTCTCAATTGGAACAAAAAGCTAGATCAAATACAAGATTTATCAAAAAATTTAATACCTTTCAATAAAATCATTCACAGAAGAGAAGCTAAATTACAGAATATCAGGACTCACGTTAGCAAGTTCTTGGACGAAGATAAAATACTTAAATATAGATTTAAAGGCCCACTAGAGTATAATTTGATTACTCAAATGCTTTCGGAATCTGGCCAACAATTATTTAGTACCTCAGAATTTATCAGGGAAACAACGAATTACAAAATCCTTTATTCAAAAAATCAAAGGTTTTTATAAATTCAATCTTTTTCCAGAACGCTTCAGAAACTTCTTATCTGAAGTACCACCCAGCAGCAAGCACATATAGTGATCCATAATATAGAAGGCCCCAGTTTTGATTTAGCCCGAGGAACGAGACAAGGTAATCCTATCAGTCCAATTTTGTTCAATTTGTTTATCGAAACATTTCTAAGCAAAATCAATGAAACCCTTACAGGCTTCAAATTACATCACAAAACTATAAGATATTTGGCATACGCAAATGATTTTTTAATTTTCATACACAATAAAGCAGATCAAATTAACTTTCAAAAGCTTGTAACAACATTTGGAGAAAAATCAGGATTACTCTTGAATCCTACCAAAAGAAAGATTTTCTATAAATCTATCATTCCAACGGAAAAGTACTTACCATACACTGCAGAAATTCTACATATGACCGATTATTATCACCTAGGTATTCCAATGCAACCAATTATTAACGAATAATCCCTGGAATAATTACATGAAACGAATCACAGGACAATTATATGCAACACCAACCCAAGATTTAGATATTTCAGTAATCATTAAACTAGTGAATACTTTTGTCTTCTCAAAGACCTACTATCGCGACATACATAGCCCGATAAATAAAGAAAATATCGACAAGCTCATGACAGCTATTAACGTGAAACTTAGAACAAAAATTTCTTTTGAAAGACTCACGACACCAAGAAAATTGGGAAGTTTTGGCTTAATCAATATTAATCAACAGGTGCTGGGACACCGTGCTAAGCGGATTTATAAAATAATCACAGAAGATCACTATACGGCAAGCGAAATTTTTCGTGCTAAGTTACAAACTATTCTCCATTTGGTGGGTCTTCTTGTAATTTGAAGACTTTTGAGTTATTAGGTAGTTGTTGCAATAGATGTCGTCGTTGAGCGGTTGTGAATACTAATTTTGCTAGTAGTGGTTGTAATATTGCAATTAGTTGTTGATTTCGATTTGAATTGATGACTGTGTGATAAACCTTTAACGTGGTGGTTGAGTGAACATCTAAAATTTCAAATTTTTGTGATTGTATGATAGTTATGTGAAACGTGTGTTGATTCTGTTGATATTGAAAATGTATAGCGGTTGTTGATGGATTGTATTACATGTTGTAGTGGTTGAGAAAGTTGTTGCCAATCAAGATTTCATTCTTTGGGTGTTTGTCATGTAAGAATGCTTTGAGTTCCAATGTAACGCCATGAATTTGTACTTTCAATTGAAAAAGTTGGTGAATCAGAACCTGGTCTTGTGTTATCCCTTGTAATTCCTATGGATAATTATTTATTGTGACTAGATGTCAGAAATGTTCTATTATTGTTTCAATGTTGATAAAAGATCCTTGACTGCCATTGTCTATTACCACCATAAACAGTGCACTCAATGACTTTACTCAACAATTGAAAACACAAATTCAGAATCGATCGCAAATGACCGTATCTATGATATCGCTAGACAAAATTTTCAAAATTTTACAATCCCAGAGCTCTACCTAAACGACAATAGAAACTATCAAATCAAACCAAGCATTAATTAAAGACCTTATTGCACCACAAATTCGCTTTCCAATATGACTCTTTGACAAACAGATAACGGTAGTAATAGACAATGGCAGTCAAGGATTTTTTATCAACATTGAAACTCCCCCCAGAACATTTCATGTAATTAACCCGTATCCTTCACAACACCACCCAGCAAAAAAATAAAATTTCCCTAACAAATTTTGACTTTAAAAACACATTAATTCACTTTTAATACACCTTTTTAACCCAAAACTTTGTATATGTGCTTGTAATGATAATATAGAACATCTAAGCTTCTTTCTGAAGCATTCTTGATGTAATTGGCGTTGCAGAAGGTATCTCAAATTCTAAAATTAATTATTTTAAAACTGCATTAAAAATGTCTCAAAAAAGTTCGTTTCATTCTTTCGCGTGAGTTGCAACATTTTGGCAGCCGAAAATTCTGGCTGTTGAGTGGTCCGCACTTTAGTGAAGGGTAAATCCAGATACTCTGTTTAAGCAGTTTATATTTTTGTGCCAATCTTTGCCAACAGTATCGTTTAAAGAACTAGATATCCGCAAAATAAATTACCATGGATGTGGAATCGAAAACCAGCTTAGTGCGTATAAATGATTCATCATTACTTACTTATTTCAAATAGACGTTTTGGTTGTCACTCGATTGAACTAGGGAATTTTGAAATACATATTACTGCTAGATATTATCTATTAGGAATAAAAGCTATATAAACTATATGGCTTCTATAAACCCTTGTCTTAATTTATTGGTTCACTGTTGGTAGGTTTTAGTTTGTTCTTTCTTTGTTGGTAAAATTGTTAAGGCAAAGCGATGGGTGCTTCATTGCGCGTATTGTTATCGATATGTTTATTCAGAGTAAAAACCTCATAGTTTGTTAAATATTTAATGTACTATTAAATTGGTCTAATGTCAGTTTCAGTAGTGTTTTTGAGAACACCAACCCCAATAGTATTATCATCGAAATTGACCGCAAAGTATAAATACCTAAAGAAAAATGATCCTAATTGATATAATGTACCATTAGCTACTGCAAGACTGGCGTGTTGGCCTGGTTTAGTAGGTTTGATAATTGAATCCAATGGAAACTCAAAAATTTCTCCATTGAATTTCAATTTCACAGTTTTACCATCTAACAAACTTTGATCAATCATGCCTGAACCCTTTTTATTGTGTGTATCTTCATCGTAAGGTAAAGCGTCTAAAAATTGAGCATATTGCTTTGGTGGGAGAAACAAATCCCATCCACCAGTATCGACGGATAAACGTTTACCATAAGACACATTGACTCCATTGAAGTCGATTGAATCAACGAAACCACCAATGTTACTATTCATGCTGGCCCATTTCAATTCACCGTCAACCTTGGCATAATCAATACCACCGAGAATCAAAGAACCGGTAGATGATCCTTTAACGGGTGTCAAATGGAAAGAAAATGCGCTGGATTTTATTAAGCCTGCGGCTTTAGCAGCATGGACAATACTTTCATTAGGGGTAGCAGAAGGTGGTCTGGCTAAACCAAAAATACCAATTGGACTCATAGTGGAATACTGCACATCTCCTAATAATACATTTGGAATTTGCAAACCTCCATAGTTAACTTCGTCAAAGACTAATTCTCCTTGGTAGTAGGAGTCTTTAGTAAATCCAGACTTGTAACTTTGTCCTGTATGTTTAACAGTCGTTGAAGCGGACGAATTGTATGTTCCAAGAGCGTGGCATGTACTATATTTACAGGTTGAATTTGAGTCGAGTACCTCAATTATCCAAGACTTGATTTTGTTAGTAAAGAAAATAACGAATTAGTAGAAGCTCAAGGTTTCAACGTACACCAGTGTCAATTAGCAAAGTGACATTGTCCTTGTTTGAACCAACTTGTAAATGAGTTAAGTACCCAGGTTGCGGACCTGCCGATAAGGCAAGACCGGAGTCTGGAGTTGCTTCACCACGTTTTTGCAAACCATGGACGTCTGAACTTTCGAGAATAGGCAAATGAATGTAACCAGAGGGATTTCTTTTTACCACTGAAGCATCTGCAACCAAAGCCAAAGCTATTGTTAATAAAGTGTTGACCAACATGATGTTTGTACGAGCTATAAACCAGAATTGCATTACAATTTATACTACAATAATTTCGCCTCAAGAAAAACCGTCCAATATTCCGACATTTTTTAGCAATAAGATATAACCGTTTCACTATTGTTCAAAATGAGCTAACCATGTAACGTGGGCATTCTCTCAGGAGTGGATACCGTCACCTATATTTTGTCTTTTTTTTTGCAATTTTTCACGGGAATAATTCAGCACGCGACACACAATAGCGTGTTTAGAAAATATAAATTATTCCCGCAAAACAAAAAAAATATATGCAGTACGCTCCTGAGGGAATACTGCTCCTGAGAGAATGCCCACGTTAATGCAGTTCATGGATCTCAACCGCCTGATCCAACTTTTTATAACAGTTATGTGCCTTTAAAAACGGTAACTAAAAATGATATACTCAATGACATCACCGGTTTCTGCAAACTAGCTGCAGAGCCAACAAACAATTCTTAATGTTTACCGCTTTCGACGAAATATTTTGACGTTTGAGCTCTTTCTTATTCCTAGCTCAATTTCAAACTTCTTACGGATTTAATTTTTTAACAATATATGTGGTCAATGTATTTTTAAATTATAATTGTCGTCAAAATGGACCAAAGAAAGAAAACTTCAATTATTAAGGGTGCCAATTTCTTAAGTTGTTGACTTATCCCTTTCTTCTTTGGGTTATGAAATTTGTTGGTTTTCGACAGCAAGTCAAATTCAACATTTAAGGCCAAGACTCATAACGTAGAGGAGTTTTTAGGGACAATAGGGATGTTAGAGACAACGGGATTTTTTTGCTGAAATTTGTTAGCAATGAAATTTCGCAATCAACTTATCTAAAACTAAGTTTCTTTTGTGTGTTATTAATTAACTCCGGACGCTCTTACAAAACCAAGGTTGAATAAAACTTGTAGCCGTCTATAGTATAAACAATCGCAGACTGTAGCAAATGGTTGTAGGCAAATCTAGCTTTGAATTTAGTTTAAAGTGTCGAAGTAGTGATCACTTGTGCCCCAACCACCAAGTTCTGTGATAAGAAGCTATTGGGTTTGTTTTTTTCATAAAGTCCAGCTTTTGCAACACAAAGCTCAAAAGTGACGAGTAAGACTACCAACGTTAGAGAATATCTCTCCAATCTAAATTTTAGAAAATGGGTATCATCCTTCAAATCTACAAACTAAAAATTCGAACACTTCTTAGTCAATTAGAACACTTGAATACTTCAAAAAAGGAAGGATGCCTTCCACAACCCACCTTTTGGGAGTTTAAAAGTTTCCTCATCTTAATTTAAAGCGGCTGGTATTACTTAAACTATAACTTTGATATTTAGGGCACTGCTTTACGGGAACTAAATATTAATTTATATAGGCAAATAATATAAGTTCCAATTTTAATGAAAAAAAAAAGAGCTTTACTCTGTCTACAACACTGGTATGAACCATTGAGGTGAGTCTTTCTGTTTTTTTTTTAACAACAATTTAAAACAGCATAAAGTCAATAGCAAAATATATAATAATTTTGATGTGTTTTCCAGTGCCAACTCTTTAATTAAAACCAATTCTCGTTCTCTGTCTCGGACCGTCTTTGTCCTTAATCTAAATTTTGCACCTGAAAGGCATTTGAAATACAAAAGCCGAAGCTCATAGCACAAGAACAACGTTAGAACAAAAGTTCAACTGACAGATTTCGGAGATTGTCGACAAAATTCAAAGGTGAGAGAAGTGCTAAACAAACTTCGAACATTGAGATGTGTTTGAAAAGATTCATTTTGGAAGCAGATCCTCATAGTGTAGGACAACGTATATAATCATAACATTCATATTAGAGCATGTCATCAATGGTAGCTAAGACATTGAGGAGATTTGAAAGTTCAAATCACCCAAACATACTTTGGAGCTTCTCAATACCATCACAGATTTTGGAAGGCGCGGCATCCGTCAAACATTCGAATGCAGCACCTTCCCAAAATCTATAGTCAACAATTATACTAAGAGGCTATGAAGTAGATTTGGATGAACCGTAACTTGTGTATCTTCTTCAAATCTTGACTGCCCTGCAAAACGTTTGGAATTCTTGCGGTTGTACCCTTTGTTGGAATTCGCTTCCACGGTGAAACATTCTTAGGTTGGCTTTCCACTTCGTTCACCTCTTTTCAATAAGTTTTCATTAAGATCTCCACCAATTGTCCACTGTTCTTGCCCAAATCTCTACTCTTGACCTTTAAATTCACCTTTTAGAACTCGAAATTTTTTTGAATCGCAAAGCTTTGTTTTGGCTATTCCCCATGTAATTGGTTCTGACAATCTAACAATTCTTCATCTTACTATCCTAATTTATGAATTTCAGCTTGGTGCTTTTTCCTAAAGTCTTTAACTTCACCTCTAGTTTCTTTTGCTTCTTCGCTCTCTTCCATTACGCTCAATTCTGTTTAATCTGGTACTATGAATTCTTACCTCTCCAATGACCTTCAAAGATCTGGTCTCCTTAAATGCGGCCAATCTTTGCCTAAAAGCTGTGAAGTCATCTTCAGAAGTTTTTGCTGTATTTCCTGGATTCGATGATGCAAATAATGTTCGTTGAGAATATTAGTTTTTGGTGTATTTCTACTAGATCTAAACCGGTATATAATTCCAGCTCTTAGCTACTTGATTGGTAAATAAGTAATGCAGTTTTATCCAACGAAATGTTATCTGAATGAAAATATGTATATTTTTATCAAGAAAGTGCGTTTGCGGTATGCTATTCCATGTAGTTGAAAACGTTTGCCAGTTTTGTAATAATAAGCTTTTATTAGTCATGCATCAACATTTTATACAATGTAAAGATTCCAAAGTGTGAAATTATGGTTTCCAATCTTCAATTTCAAAATGCTGGTTTGAAACAAAGTTCTTAACTCATCTCAATATCTTCACTTTTCAAATTCTCACCTGATTCAGTTACATTAATAACTTCGGCATCACTTTCTTGAGGATCAATTTTCAATTCTTTCGAATCGTTCCCCTCGCTGATCAATTCGTTGTCTAGCGATCTTTCCATGTTTGTGACCTCATCCTGTAATTTTATCATCCCCAACTTTGTATTTTTTTGCTCAACGGAGATGGGTAGTATCATTATGTTCTCATCGTTTTTCTCAAAAGTACCAATATTTTCATCCATAGTTCTTACTTCTTTTCTTAAATCGATTGCAATATTACTTAGTTTTCCATACACTTTATTTACATTTTGATCAAATTCATCTTTGTTTTGGCTTGAAAATGACTGAAATACATTTGATACGTTTTCTAATAGTTGAGTGATGTTAGAATCTATTTCGTATAAAGAATCTAATCTTTTCTGAATAAAATTGTTTGAATTTGTTTCTGTCATGGCAAAACGGTTCCTAGTCCAATGTTTTTCTAAAGAATTTTAAAATACGGAAGTTTCAAATGTTTAAGACGCCAATGAACCTTCAAACTATTATAGTCTATTGTAAGTATTTTGGCTTTAAAATTAATAACTTGTTGAACTTTATTTCT
The DNA here is from genome assembly GCA_030557115.1 of Insectozyma chauliodis. Lineage (NCBI taxonomy): Eukaryota > Fungi > Ascomycota > Pichiomycetes > Serinales > Debaryomycetaceae > Insectozyma > Insectozyma chauliodis. The sequence goes on along the minus strand of JAKTVI010000012.1, from coordinate 106,236 downwards.
AAAGTTTGGAAATTTATTTTTCTCATTATCGAATGCCGATTGATTTAGGTTTATCGAGAGTATCAAAACTACTATCACATTTAAACAATCCACACAACAAGTTTAAATCTATTCACATCGCGGGAACAAATGGGAAAGGGTCTACTTTAGCATACTTGTCTTCAATTTTGTCCAGATCAAATGTACGAAATGGGAAATTCTCATCACCACATTTGCTAGAGTACAATGATTGTATAACAATTAATAACGAGACCTATTCTAAAATCAAATTTTACGAAAAATTTAATTACATAAGCGAAATAAACACAGAATTGAGTTTGAAATGTACTGAGTTTGAGATATTGGCAGTGACAGCTATGAAAATCTTTTACGATGAACAAATTGAAATTGCATTGATTGAAGTTGGTGTTGGGGGAAGATTGGATGCAACAAATGTGTTGGTTCCGTTTGATGGCGAAGGCGGGGTAATAGCGTGCGGTATCGCTAAGATAAGCATGGACCACGAGTCCCTATTGGGGGACACAATTGAAAAGATTGCCTATGAGAAAGCAGGTATCATCAAATATGGAATCCCGGTGTTCATAGACTCCACAAATGAAGAATCAGTATTAGGAGTTGTTTCTCAAGTAGCAAAGGAAAAGCGTAGCCCATTAAAAATTGTTACCCCAAACGCACATGACGGCAATTTATTGAAATACAGTCCTTTGAAAGGATCGTACCAAATCAATAACTTATCCCTAGCTTTAAATATTTTAAAAATTTTGCCTTTTACTATGCTGTCGAATGATATAGAAGAAGGAATCAAGCAGACGTCTTGGCCGGGAAGATTGCAAACTATTCATCACGAATCGTTGGGTGATATATTGATTGATGGCGCTCATAACGAGAACGCCGCAATTGAATTAGGTAAATACCTCGATGAAACGTATGGTGAAAAACCGAAAACTTTTATTATTGGAATGACAAGAGGAAAGAACGTGAAGAATTTAGTACGACATTTGGTGAGTAAATCCGATTTGGTCATACCTACATTATTCACCCAACCCGATAATATGCCTTGGGTAAGAAGTGAGTCCATAGAAAAATTACAGGATGTAATTAAGAATTATTGTAATGTTGAGTCAATTCCCGATGCACACATCAATGACATTTTCAATTATTTGAAGCAGAAACGAAATGATGGTCCGATTATAATATGCGGAAGTTTGTATCTATGTGCAGATGTATTGAGAACTATATAATCATGATGACTTACTTGAATCTTCTTTTAAAGTGACAATTCTGTTCAATATCAATTTATCATCGTTTGACTCTTTATCCAAACAAAAGTAACCTTCTCTCAAAGCTTGGAATCTGATTGTATTATTACCAGATTGTTCCTTAATGTTGAATTGAGAACCTGGAATTTCGATGTTCATTGGTGATTTTGATATGATTTCTTTCAAATTTGGCTCGATCAATGCATTTTTGATAACTTCCTCTGAGTTCGGATTGATGTCGGCTAAAAATCCATTTGGATTGGTTGATGGGTCTTCGCTGTTGAATAACTGATTGTAGATTCTAACTTCTTCAATTTTCAAAGAATCTTGCTTTGGTAACCACTGAATATAAGTTTTTGGTTTGTTTTTGATACCTTCATCATAATTAACATGGATAATCTTTTTGCCGTCCGTTTCTTCAATAGATTTAAAGCTAACATTGAATGGTACTTTCATCAACCCAACTGGTTGACCTGGGGCCAATCTGAAAAAGTTTGGATCATTTTCAGATTTAAAGTCATTGGCATCTATGTAAATCTTGTTGCCAAAAGTTAATTTTCTAGTTCCAAACTTGCTTTCGTCTTTACCTGGTTTATATGGAATCTCAACGTCTAATTTAAACTCATCTGATAAATTATCTATATGTACTTCAATTGGATTCAATACCATCAATAATCTTGGGGTTGTTTGATCTAAATAATTTCTAACAGCACTTTCGAATCTGACAGTTTGAATGTTGGTTTTGTTTGTTGTAACTCCCAACGTGTTGATGAAAGATAAAATAGCTCCAGGTGGAATTCCTCGTCTTTTTATAGCGACCAATGTATACAATCTAGGATCATCCCAGTCTCGGACATGATGTTCTTTGACTAACTTCGCTATTTTTCTTTTTGACATAATAGTACCTGTTAAATTCAATCTACCGTATTCTCTTTGCGCAGGTCTGTATACGTGCAAAGCGTCACACAACCATTCGTAACTTTCCCTGCTTAAAATGAATTCTGTGGTACATAATGAATGAGTAATGTTTTCAAATGAATCGACTAAACAATGAGTGAAATCATATGTAGGATAAATTTTCCATTTATCTCCTGTTCTATGATGAGGGGTGTTCAAGACTCTATAAGCAACTAAATCCCACATTTGTGGTGAAGGAGATTCCAAATTCTGTTTCATTCTCAAGGTAACTTTTCCAACCTCATAATCACCGTTTTTCATCTTTTCAAATTCATTCAAATTGTATTCCACAGACTGTGATCTATGTTTACAAGCAGTTCTTTCACCACCTCTAGAGCCGTCTTCTTTGATACCTCTACAAGCTTTCATTTCCTCAGGTGTACAAAAACAAACGTAAGCTTTATCGATTTTAATCAATTGAACTGCTAATTCAAATAATTTGTCAAAATGGTCCGAAGAGTAAGTGATTTTCCATGGCTTGTAGCCCAACCAGTTGACCATTTCTTTAATAGACTCAAAATAAACTTCTTCTTCTGCTTCGGGATTTGTATCATCAAATCTCAAATAACAGTTACCTTTGTGGTATTGAGCAAAACCAAAGTTTACCATGATGGCTTTCGAATGTCCAATGTGCAAGAAACCATTTGGCTCAGGAGGAAATCTTGTATAGACTTTACCTTTGATAAATTCGTTATGATCTTTCAATAATTCAGGATACATCTGAGGTTCTTCACCAGGTTTATGCAATTCACCAAGGAACCCTTCTGAAAACATGGAACGTTCCGGTTCACTAGTTTCTTGAACTTTTGCATCTTTTGGTTTCTTTTCTTTCTTTTTGATATCCCTTTCGTCTTTTGGACCCAATCTTTTCAAGAATTCCTCGTCAATAATAGGTTTAAATAACTGAGGTGAAGCCCATTTTAATTCCGGTAAACTTTTAATTGACCCCATTGTTTGTGAAACAATGCTGTATCTTTTTGTTTCTATATCGTTTTTGATGGAATCCAAATATTTCAGAATTTCAGATCTAACATCGTTTTCACTTAATTCAATACCAACACCGGTAGATGAATTAAAATCTTCTTTAGTTGGGGACTCAGTAGATTGTAAATATTTAATACCTTCTTGAATTTGTAAATTTGATTTCAACTCGTCGTTGTTAATACCATCAATTATGAATTGAATGTTTGGAATAGATTTGCCTGATTTGTTTTCAAGAATAGCTAACTGATGCAATAAGTTTAATCTCTTATCATCGTCAGAATAATGCTTAATTGATGATTTTTCAAAAATCTCAATCAACAAATGCGCAATTTTTTTAGTAGTTACTATAGCTTTGGTTTTCTTATCATCAAAACCAAATGATTTGAAAGCAGATACCAAATCATCGTCAGTTGGAGTAGACATGCTTGATACTGGAAAGTTTTGTATTAAAGTTTTTTAAAGCGAGAACTGAAACAGAAAAGAGATAAATTTATAGTGAGATGTGTGTATTGTGACTAACCGTATACGATTTATTTAACTGTACAATTAGTCACTCAACCATGGCTTTTGGTCCCACCACGAGTCGTCGTTAATTATGTCGCAGTGGTACTGTTTTATAACACTTTGCTTTCTCAACTTCTTTTCAAGTCGTTGTTTTTGTCTATTAGAAAGCTCATCGTCATTTTGTAAATCAGCCTGATAATTCTCGTATTCTCTAACAAATATAGTACCTTTTTTAAACATTTCCGGCTCATTGTTATAGTTGACACCACATTCTTTGAACAAGATTTCATTCTTATCCAGTGAAACTGTACCCATCAATTTTTTTTCAGCCTCTTGTGGTGTTAGCCCAAGTTTTAAAACAAGATTCCAGAATGTAGTGTTATATAGATTATTTATATGACAATCTACTTGCCTCCAACTGAAATAGTCTCGCACTAACCTGAAATTAGGATATATTATTGCTCTAGCATCAAATAGCGGTAGATGATCAATATCCAATGGCTTATCTGAGTTGTGCAACTGCCAATAATATATATAGTAACTAGACATCAATGAGCTGAATAAAGTTATCAATTTCATCTCCCGTCGTTCATATAGAGAGCACTTTTTCTTCATCAAAAACGAATACTCATCTGAATCACCATAAGCCATTAATATATCATCGTATTTTTCAAGTATCTTTTTGGCTGTTAAATTCATTATTGTCAATGCAGTCAAGTCATTTGGCTTATCAAAGTCGTAAAACTTTGAAAACTTATGAAATCCTTTCCCATCTACTCTTATAACAATAAAAGTGTCTTGTAACAAATAGTTTTCTTTTTCAAATTGTTTCACATACTCGTACCTAGAATTGGCCATATTGATTTTGATAGTTTGAGTATGCGCACCAAATAAATCTCATCTCTCACTAATCTTCAAAAAAATTTTATTTTCCTTTTACTAGCATCCCCATGGTATTGGCCAAGTTTAACACATTAGAAAGGGAAAGAAGGTTTCAACAGCCTCCAAAGAACAAACAGGAAATTTATCCTTTGTTGAGAGATGCCGTCGAACCTCACATTGGTTCCTTCAATGCATTGACCGATGATGGTTCTGACGATGGTGGATTGTTAAATTTGGCAGTGAAAGATATCGGTAAAAAGACCATATTTGATACCAATGAATCCGACTCTTCAAGGTTGGGTAACAAATTAAAGATTTGGGTCGATTCCGTACAGATTTCGAAACCAAGTGTATCACAAAATGACAAATTGAGTCTAAATAGAAAAACATTACCGTATGAAGCAAGAGAAAGAATGATAACTTACAGATCCAGATTAATGTTGACTATAAAATGGCAAGTGAATGACGACAAAGAAGAGGAACACACGGATATTAGGGAAGTTGGTCAATTACCTGTGATGTTGAAATCAAATAGATGTCATTTAGAAAAAATGTCACCTCAACAGTTGGTTGAGTCAAAGGAAGAGAGTGACGAGTTGGGAGGTTATTTCATTGTTAACGGTATTGAAAAATTGATTCGAATGTTGATTGTTCAAAGAAGAAATCATCCAATGGCTTTGATAAGACCTTCATTTGGTAACAGAGGAACAGCTTATTCAAAATTTGGTATACAAATAAGATGTGTTAGACCAGACCAATCCTCTCAAACAAACGTTTTACATTATTTGAATGACGGTAACGTGACATTCAGATTTAGCTGGAGGAAAAATGAATACTTGATTCCAGTCGTCATGATTCTTAAAGCTTTGACTGAAACAAATGATCGAGAAATTTTCGACGGTATTGTTGGTAATGATATAAACAACTCATTTTTAACCGATCGTTTAGAATTGTTATTAAGAACGTACAAAACTTACAATTTATACTCCCAACAAGAAACATTGGCATATTTGGGTGATAAATTTAGGATTGTTTTTGGTGCCACACCAGATGTATCTGATATTGATGTAGGTAAAGAAGTTTTACAAAGAATTGTTTTAGTACATTTAAAAGATAACAAGGATAAAATTAGAATGTTATTTTTCATGATCAGAAAATTGTATTCATTAGTAGCCGGTGATTGTTCCCCTGATAATCCAGATGCTACTCAACATCAAGAAATTTTATTACCAGGGTTTTTATACGGTATGATTATCAAAGAAAAAATAGAAGAGTACTTACAAAACATAAAATTACAAGTCCAATCAGACATCAACCGTGGAATTGGTATCAATTTCAACGATAGAAAATACATGAACAGAGTGTTTTCAAGAATTAATGAAAATATTGGACAGAAATTACAATACTTTTTAAGTACCGGTAATTTGGTTTCACAATCTGGTTTGGATTTACAACAAGTTTCAGGATATACAGTTGTTGCAGAGAAAATCAATTTCCATAGATTTATTTCCCATTTCCGAATGGTTCATAGAGGTTCATTTTTTGCTGAATTGAAAACAACCACTGTTCGTAAGTTGTTACCAGAATCTTGGGGTTTCTTGTGTCCTGTTCATACTCCTGATGGTTCTCCATGTGGTTTATTAAATCATTTGGCTCATAAATGTAAGATTGCCACCACTGCAGCAGATGTATCCACTGTTGCTGATACATTGACTAAATTGGGAATGTTACCAGCCGATGCTTTTGCTGCTGGACCAAACTTATGCTGTATTCAATTGGACGGGAAAATCATTGGTTGGACAACCCACGAAAAGGGAAAAATCATAGCAAATACATTAAGATTCTGGAAAATTGAAGGTAAATACGATCTACCATTGGATTTGGAAATTGGTTATGTACCACCATCCAACAAAGGTCAATATCCAGGGCTTTACTTATTTGGAGGACATTCAAGAATGATGAGACCAGTTAAATATTTACCATTGGATAAAAAAGATATCGTAGGACCATTTGAACAAGTCTATATGGACATTGCTGTTACTCCAGAGGAAATTGAGAATAATGTCCATTCTCACGTTGAATTTTCACCTACAAATATATTATCAATCTTGGCAAACTTGACGCCATTTTCCGATTTTAATCAATCTCCAAGAAATATGTACCAATGTCAAATGGGTAAACAAACAATGGGTACACCAGGAACTGCATTAGTACATAGATCCGATAACAAATTATACAGATTACAAACTGGTCAAACACCCATCGTGAAGGCTAATTTGTATGATGATTATGGAATGGACAATTTCCCAAATGGTATGAATGCTGTTGTAGCAGTCATTTCATATACAGGTTACGATATGGATGACGCGATGATAATCAATAAATCCGCTGACGAGAGAGGATTTGGTTATGGTACAGTTTACAAAACAGAAAAAGTTGATTTATCACAATCGAGAAGAAGAGGGGATCCAATAACTCAACACATCGGTTTTGGTGACGACGAATGGCCAGAAGTATGGAAAACAAAATTAGACACAGATGGATTACCTATAATAGGAGTCAAAGTAGAAGAAGGCGATCCTATTCTTGCTTATTTTGATGACACATTGGGTAAGACCAAAGTCAAGACTTATCATTCATCTGAACCAGCATATATTGAGGAGGTAAAATTATTGGGTGACGATAGTAATAGCGCCGAAAGTGAGGGTCAACAATTAACCATCAAATATAGAATAACAAGACAACCTATAATTGGAGATAAATTTTCTTCTAGACACGGTCAAAAGGGTGTTTGTTCAAGAAAATGGCCACAAATCGACATGCCCTTCAGTGAATCAGGTATTCAACCTGATGTCATCATCAACCCTCACGCTTTCCCATCTCGTATGACAATTGGTATGTTTGTCGAGTCTCTAGCTGGTAAAGCTGGTGCTTTACATGGTATCGCTCAAGATTCAACACCATGGAAATTCAACGAAGATGATACTCCAGCAGACTACTTTGGTGAACAGTTGTTATCTGCCGGATACAATTACCACGGAAACGAACCAATGTATTCAGGTGCCACTGGAGAAGAATTAAGATGCGATATATATATCGGATGTGTTTACTATCAAAGATTGAGACATATGGTGAATGATAAATTCCAAGTCAGATCTACGGGTCCAGTAAATTCATTAACCATGCAACCTGTTAAAGGTAGGAAAAGATCCGGTGGTATCAGAGTCGGTGAAATGGAGAGAGATGCATTGATTGGTCATGGTACCGCATTCTTATTACAAGACAGATTATTAAATTGCTCCGATTATACCCAAACTCCTATATGTAAGTCTTGTGGTTCCATACTAACTACACAAACATCAGTTCCTAGAGTAGGAAGCATGGCATCTATAAGATGTAGGAGATGTGCAACCAGATTGGATAAATATGAAGGATATGCACAAGATTCAGAGATATGGGAAGACGGGCAAGGTAAAAAATTTGTTGGAGGTGATGATACTACAACGGTTGCTATACCGTTTGTATTGAAATACTTGGACAGTGAATTGTCTGCAATGGGTATCAAGATGAAATATAATGTTTCACCGAAATAAAATTAAAAAGTTTAAATTAAATCTATCTTGTAATTATCAACACATTGGTTTTTTTAGAATTATTTAAAATATATTTAGCATTTAGTAAATCGCTACCGTCTGCTCTCTCTATTGCTTGTTCCTGAGTAGATGCTATTCCGGATTCTAAATGTCGTTTAATGATTCTCGATCTTACTAGATCTTCATTTGTCATGATGAACCAAGTATCATTTATATACAAACTGATTTCATTCCATAAATCGTCTTTCAAAGAAACGTAATTTCCTTCAATTATAATAATGTCTATTGTAGAATCTATAATTATGTCGTCTTCTACAGGGTCTTTCAATGCATGATCAAACGATGGAGCTTTAATGGTCAAAGAATGATCTTGTAGTTGTGACACCAACTTGATGAATTTGTTCACGTTAAAAGTGAATGGAGCACCACGACGTCTAATTGCTTCTTGGGAGTTTTCCAACGCATTGAGCTCAGATCGATACAAATGATACCCGTCTTGAGATAACACAATTGTTTTACCTACGGAGTTTAGCTCTTTTGCAACTAAATTCGCAAATGTAGTCTTTCCCAGACCTGGAACACCGGCCAATGAAATAAGATATCGGTTTGCTTTATCATGAGTTTGATAATTCCCTTTCACACGATTCACCAATTGATCGATCTGGTCGTTGTAGATTGTCTGCTGTGACATGTAGAAATTGGTTTTTTTCTTCAGCTTTTATGTACCCTTTGCCCACGAGATGGACACTGCAGAAATTGACGATATCGCCCAACACTTGTATCCACGGTTTTTCCGTTGATTTGAAGAAGTACTCGTACGGGTTCTATTTAACTGATTTTGAAAATGTTTGGCTACAGGAATTATCAAAAGACCAATTGATCACACAGAGTAAATCGGTGGGGATCGAAGATGTTGCAGATGAAAAATTGGGAAATTTGTTATCCATGTTGCAAAATAACTGTAAGAATTTGATATTTACAAAAAGTGATGATGACATTACTGTAGATTTGAAAGGGGACATCAATTGGGTATTCAAATTGACAAAACAACCTTCAAACAAAACTATCCAATTCTTATCCAAATTAAATTACCAACAATTTTCAAACATGACATTTTTACAGTACAAAATTGACAATCTTAAAAACGTCATATCCATCAAAGATTCGTACAATCGGTTTTTGGCGACGAATTTTAAACAAACACACGGATCGGAATTAATCGAGAATTACAAAAGGATCAACAAATCGGACTTGGAATCCATTCAACGATTCAATGACCAAAGGTGGGAGAGATTGATTGAAGTTGATTATAGAAATTACAGAAACAGAAAAAGTCTTGACGACAATTCTCAGGAGTTGGCGTTAAATATCTATCAAGCAGTTCAGGATAACTGGAAATTTGCAAACTCATTTTATGAGACCAAAGACGTTGTATCTGAAGAAATTTCTCCATTGAAAATAGAACATGAAGAAGTTGATGATGATGTGTCAATGGCAGGATCGCCTAAAAAAGGAAAAATCGGTATATTAAGTAAAAGAAAATTGGAAAAGACTCCTGAACCTCAAGATCAAGTGTCTAATAAAAGTCCAGTGAAGAAGAAACGAAAAATTGGTGTGCTATCTAGAAAGAATTGATATTTTATTTGTTAATTGATTAATTGCGACATCTGTTGCCATCTCTGTATTAAAAACTTTAATGCCGTGTTTTCAGCTTCATCCATCACACCTTCATATAACAGAGTCAAAACCTTGGACCAAAAAACTCTGAATTCATCTAGTTGAAGTGCATTGTGAGGGTGATCAGTAAAAATAGACTGTTTTCTTTTCCCTTCCTCATAAAAAGGGAGAAAGTTTTTACCTCGAAAATAATGTTGAAACACCGTGAACCAAAATCTGATTATCAATTGTGAACAATCTTCTAAAGTTTGAACTTGATCTTTATTGTATTCTCGTAGTAAATCTAAGTCTTCCCCATATTCTCTTTCCATGCAGTGGTGCAAAGCCGCTAACAATACTGTTTGTATTTCAACATATAATTTTTCTATAAGCTCTTCTCTACTGTTGAATCCTCCGAATTGTTGAGTTTGTTCGATCCATTCATTAGACGGCTGTATTTGTTTTTTCGTCTGGCCATTCACTTCATGATATGAATGGTAGATTTTTGATTCCATTTTGCCAAACCTTCTTAAATTCTCTTCATAAATGGTTTTTGATATCGACTCAGCTGTCATTTCCTTGTTAAAACTAACTGTCAAAATATCATTACTTAATGCCAAAGAGCATAGATTTTTGTCGTTTGAGAATAATATCGTTAGACAATCGGGAAACTGCTGGCGGAAATATATACATGTGTCTAAAATGGCTTCGTCTTTTATTGCATCTCGATTCGTTTGTTGAGATATCTTCTGTATTTTAACAACCTCAGACGAATCAGATAGGTTTTTATATATCCATTCATTGGCCCATCGTGCTAAATGGGAAACGCTTTTCATTGATATCTGTTGATCTTGATCCAAGTGGTATTCCTTTGAATTCTTCAACCCATCTAATTCTTTCATAACATAAAGTGGTATTACAATTTTCAAATTATACTCATTTGCTAATTCCTTGATCTCATCTAATATTTGCAATTGGCTTAATAAAAAGTTAGTATCTATTACTAAAAAACTAACGTTCCCTTCTTGAACCACCTCAGTCTGTTGCTCAATGATTATATCGTTATCACCGCTTTCGTAGTCGACTAAATTCTCCTTGTTCCTGCTATACTCAACAAACGATGCAATTATATCGCTACCTCTATCGTCAATAGGACTCATTTGGATATCATAATCATACTGATCTTGTATTTTGTCATCTATGGTTCGTAGTTTATATTCAATGGGCTTGGTTCTTCTCACTCCCAGCACAATCACTCTAGATTGTTCAGCTTTAGTTAGCCCTTCGGAAGCGTATCTTGAAGGTAATGTCATGAAGCATGAAACTAAACAGTTTTGTTTTTCTCCATAATTGAGCGTTTACTGCAAAGAGAAAATATATATTCGCACACATCATAGAAACTCTAAAATGAACTCAAACAAACTGACAAATAGGGTTAGGAAAATTATGATGATGATCATCCACGTTATTCGGTTTGTGTTTTTCTCACTCATGCTGTCAGTCACGATATCAACGAATTCTAAAAACACCTTGCAACGGTCATTTAGCACCTGAACCCTTTGATCAATCTCTAAGTACTCCCGCACCGCATTATATAGTGGGTCCAAAGCAGGCTCAAAGTCCCAAAAAAAGTCAGGAGTATCTAATATACTACTTGATAAATTGACGTCCACTCGCAATTTGAATAATTTACCCGATTTTCTCAATAGCTGATTTCTCTTTAAACCTAGTCTACCGGTTAAGGCTAATTTTTTCGGTAGTTTACTAATCAGGTGTAATATGTTGATCATTCGGCTCTCAAACAATCCTAGTTTTGTCAGCTGAGCAATAGCATGGGACATAGTCAACTTTATAAGATGATCGGCCGATCTTAAAGTAATCATGTCGTTATAAATCCGAGGTCTTTGGATATTTTTATCATACTCGAAATGGAATTCTTCGGTTTCAATATCTTGCTCGTCGATAGGATTCACCAATAGATCTTCTTCTGCAAATGCCAAATCGGCCAATATGTTTTTCTCATGTATCTCCGAAAAGTTCCAAAACACGACTATACCATACTCAAAAACAAACATCTCGGCATGATGTTTTGTGACGTCTGATTGATTTGAGTTTATTGATGAAGAGCTGTTGATTTCTTCAGGCTTCGAAATCAGTGTTGTGAAACGTTCTTTACCAGTCTCCCCATTTTCACCATCATCGCTGATTCTGCTTGTTTCATCTAATGGCGGTGCAAAAAATTGAGGTTCTGATGGATCAAACGGTGTGCTGTTATCGGAATTTTCAAACTCTGGGTCCATCGAATAGTTATTTGCATCTTCTGGCGTCTCCACTCCTGAGTAATACTCGTATTTATGATCGGTTTGCTCACTTTTATTTATCATTTTCTCCATGTATTTGTTTTTAGCCATCAATTTCGCTGTGTTGTTGGATTTCACTCGTAAACCCTCATTCCCTGGTAGTAAAGGTAATGCATAGGGTACATACAAAACTTCATCATACAATCTAGGTTTAACTTCATGATTTTGTTTTAAAAATTTGGCTACTGCTGGTAGATTAAATTCTTCACATATAAAATAAGCCGTCATTCGATTAAATTCGTGTGCACGTTTTTCCTTCGGCATTAGTTCTGCTCTAGATCTCGAAATTTGCGCTGATACATCTTGATCTCGAGAATGCAATGTCTCCTGTTGAATTGGGGGAGGTGAGCCATTTTTAATATCTTGTTGTTGATCGTCGGGTATTAAGACTAATTTTTGTGATGTTTTGGATGTTCTAGAAGGCAAAGACTGTGATAATTTAGGTATGCTTCTCATGTTTCTTCTAGACTCTGGACTCGATAAACTTTGAATAGGAGGTGGTGATTGTTTACCATCAGACTTCTTTGAACTTACTAACCTAGGAGGTAGTCTACTTTGACCAGAAGGAATATCACTAGAATTGCTCAAAATTTTGTCAACAGACACTTCATTGTATTTGTTTCTGAAAGCCAATCTCTTTTGTAGGGCTGATTGATGACTTTGTTGGCTAAAGTTGTATGAAGGTGATTCTTGCAATTGTTGTTGCTTCTTATAATTTTGTCCAGCAAACGGAGCTCTAGCACCTTTGACTTGATGACTTCTGACATCTGTAACTAAAATCGACGGTGATCTTTTGGCTGTGGGTTTGATATTTTGTTGCACCGGAAATGACTCCTTGGAACTCATATTTGGTACAAAATGAGTGGTGTGTAACGCAGCACATAAATTATGTATCAGTTGAGAAAAAAAAATTCATCTTGTTGCAACACACAATGTCATTTAGTTTATCTGTAGCTGCTAAAGCTCAAAATATACCATACCCAACATTAATAGCAGTTGGTATTGTAAACTCTTCAGAGTTGGATGTCTCAATTCCTATTGAATTTGTCGACGAAAAAGAAATCAGTGGTACCAAATCTAGTTTTAAATTAGTCACACCAGGTGGTGAAAATTTTATTGATCAATTAGACGCTTTAGATTTCTTAGGTCAAACTTTTCCAACTTTGTTGTTGGAAAAATCTAAATCGCAAGAGTGGATCAAACTTGCTTTGGATAAATTTTACGTTAAAAATTTTAAAGAATTGACTACAGATTTAGAAAAATTGGATAGCCATTTGAATTTTAGATCTTTTGTTATTGGCTACAATTTAACATTAGCAGATGTCGCATTGTGGGGTGTTTTGAGAGCAAATCCACTAATGGGTTCAGTTTTGAAAAACGATGTTTATCAAAATATTTCAAGATGGTACAATTTTATCGCATCATTGTCTAAAGCCTTTGACGGCTCAGTCGATTTGTTTGCTAAATCAGTCAATGAATTGAAAAAGAATGCCAAATCAGCAAAACAAGCTGGTGGTAAGAAAGAAACTCATAAAGCTAATTTCGAAATCGATTTGCCAAATGCTGAAATTGGTAAAGTTGTCACTAGATTTCCACCTGAACCATCAGGTTATTTACATATTGGACATGCTAAAGCAGCCATTTTAAATGAATACTTTGCCCACGAATATAAAGGGAAATTAATTATCAGATTTGATGATACTAATCCTTCTAAAGAAAAAATGGAATTTCAAGATTCAATTATTGAAGATTTAGCCATGTTGGGAATTAAAGGTGACAGAGTCACTCATTCTTCAGACTATTTCGATGAAATGTATGAACTAGCTCTTAAATTAATCAAAGATGGTAATGCTTATTGTGATGACACTCCTACTGAAAAAATGAGAGAAGAAAGAATGGTAGGTGACGCATCTGCTAGAAGAGAAAGATCAGTTGAAGAAAATTTAAAAATCTTCACTGAAGAAATGAAAAACGGTACTGAAGAAGGTTTGAAAAATTGTTTGAGAGCCAAAATTGATTACAAAGCTTTAAATAAAGCTTTGAGAGATCCTGTCATTTACAGATGTAATTTGACACCACATCATAGAACTGGTACTACCTGGAAAATGTATCCAATTTATGATTTCTGTAATCCAGTTGTTGATTCTATTGAAGGAATCACACACGCAATGAGAACCAACGAATATAGAGACAGAAATCCACAATATGATTGGATCCAAAAAGCTTTAGAATTGAGACCAGTTTTTATCTGGGATTTCGGTAGAGTTAACTTTGTTAGAACTTTGTTATCTAAAAGAAAATTACAATGGTTTGTTGACAAAAACTACGTATCAAACTGGGATGATCCAAGATTCCCAACCGTTAGAGGTGTTAGAAGAAGAGGTATGACAGTAGAAGGGTTAAGAAATTTTATCATTTCACAAGGTCCATCTAAAAATATTATCAACTTAGACTGGTCTGTCATTTGGGCTTTGAATAAAAAAGTCATTGACCCAATTGCTCCAAGATTTACTGCTGTTTTAGCTGATAACGCTGTTCCTGTTAAGCTTGTTGATGGTCCAAAAGAACCTGAAACACAACAAAAGCCAAAACATAAGAAAAATCCAGAAGTTGGAAACAAGAAAGTCATTTATTCTGATGAAGTTTTGATTGATCAAGAAGATGCTGATTTGCAAGAAGGTGAAGAAATCACATTTATGGACTGGGGTAATGTTATCATCACAAAAGTTGTAAAAGAAGGTGATGTTACCAAGTCAGCTGAAGCTAAATTACATTTGGAAGGTGATTTTAAGAAAACATCTAAAAAATTGACCTGGTTAGCTAATACCAAAGACAAGGTTGAAGTTGATTTAGTTGATTTCGATCATTTGATCACTAAAGATAAATTAGACGAGGAAGACAACTTTGAAGACTTCATTACACCTGAAACAGAATTCCATACAAAAGCTTATGCCGATTTGAATGTTGGTGAGTTGAAGGCAGGTGATATTATCCAATTTGAAAGAAAAGGTTATTACAGAGTCGATAAACCATACGAAGAAGGCAAACCAGCTGTTTTGTACACTATCCCGGATGGTAAGCAAAATTCCAAATACGGAGCCAAAAAGTAGATTTTTTATTAAATGTATAAACATCTTTGTATATTGATTCTAAGCCCATAGTAATGTCAACCATTCCCAACCTTTCAACTTCTTGTAGGGAGGTTCTGCTCTATTAACAACGTCAAAAAATAACGGCTTCAATTTCACATCAGTACCTTTCAAATATTTGGTTTTAAATAAAAATTTCCCAATGATGAACAAAACTAATACCAATGGGATTACAAAATATGAACTGAAAAATAATGAAAAAGCCCATCTACCTTTAATGAAAACAGGAAATCCAGAAGTTAACAAAATGACCACTGACCAAAACAAAGAATAGTATGAACAGTATTCGGCAAATTTAAATTTGTAAGGCAACTGAGATCTCGAATATCCTTGAGCTTTCAAAGCATTGCTCATACCAATATGATTCCAAGATATGACAATCCATGTGAATAATAATTTTGACGCTGTAATATTCTGAAACCAACCAAAAACTGTAGAAGCCGTTTTATCAATGCTCATATACGCCAAAGGTAAAAAGATAGCACCAAAAGCTACACCTACCCATGGTAAACCAAATCTATTGACTTTTAAAAATATTTTTGGTGCCTGATTCTTGGAGGCCAATGCAAATAAAATTCTGGATGTATCTATTAAGCCCAAGTTGGCGGCAGACAAAGCTGAAGTTAAGACAACAGCGTTGATCAAATGTGGCAAGCCTCGTATACCGGCTCTTTTGATTGCAATGACAAATGCTGATCCTGCAGCAGTACCATCTGGTTTTGCAAGTGAGGGATCAGTGTGATCGACTACCATGGATAAAATTATAACCACAAGAATGTATAACGTGAAAACTCTGTAGAAAATTCTTTTGGAAGCTCTGTAAATAGCTCTTCTAGGATGCTTCACTTCTCCTGCTAAAAATGCAATGGTTTGTAATCCACCAAATGCGTATACCGTTGAACTGACTGATTTCCAAAATCCTAAAAATTTACCTAAAGACCCAGTTTCATACTTCTCCGCAAAAGGGTTTTTCCAATAATGGAAACCTAGTCTTTCTTGATGAGGAGCTCCACCGAGATCTATGACCAATCCCACAATTATGAAAAGCACGCATAATAACAACTTCAAAATGCCAAAAAAGAATTCTATTTCGGCATACCACCTAACATTGACAATGTTAACAAGTACTATCACTATTCCAAATATAGTAATAAATACAGCGGGATTCAAGTCTGACCAGTAACTCATAATCACGGCAACCGCTGATAATTCCGTTGGTAAAATACTCGAATAAACAGTTGTCCAACCTAAAGTGAATGACAATGCTGGATCTACAAAATGCTCAGCATGTCTTATATAACCACCGGTTGCTGGCATCAAACATGAGACTTCACAAGCACAAATTTGAGATGCCCCAACAACAGTGCCAACAAACACATACGCAATGACCAATCCCACTGGCCCAGTAGTTGCTAACGTACCACCCGAGGATAAAAACAACCCTGTACCAATGACACCGACTAATGATAGAATATTTATTAATCTTGAGTTCAATGACGAAGCTAATTTTTTATCATGGCCAAATATTTTCTCAGCTTCAATTTCATCTTCACCGTCAAATCTTATGGATTCCAACTCCGATATAGTATCGATTTGGACTTCATTCTTTTTTTCTTCTTCCCTGATGCCACCCATTGTTTACATGATTGTGAAAAGGGAAGATTTAAAGTTTATATATAAGTCTCCCTGAAAAGAGTGGCGGCAGTTGTAAATTACCAATTAAATTGAATATTTATCTAAGCAAAATTAAGCGAAGCTACTAATCTACAAATTAAATGCGCTATGCAGGTCAGTCAATAAACCATTCGAATTGTATTTTCCTCAATGTGATGATATTTTCTTGTCTTATCTTTCGCAACCAAAATATTAATAATTAATCCTCTTGTCAGCAACAAGGAAATTATCAAAGTCAAGCACAGAGGCGGGAGATTCAAGAATGTTTCTAGTAGTTAGAGACTTAATAACACCTGGCTCATAATTTTCAAATTGAATTGAATAGCTTGGCTTCTGAAACTGTGGTCTCGCATTAGTGTGGCATGTAGATTACAGAGAATTCGCAATTTTTCCGATCCAATAAATAAAATAATATCTGAGGTTCGCCTTGAAAAGGAGAAGGAAGACTAAATAATAATCGATCTAAAGAGTATTCTTTGGAATGCCGTAAACTTTCTACAATCTATCAGATATTATGGTTGCAAATCTTGCAAAATTTTTTCACTGCATCCATCAGTTGTACTTTATAATACTATAATATTAATTATTTAACTATTAAGCTCTTCCAAGTATCCCTGTTGGATTAATCTTTCCACGTCGCTTTTCCGCACAAAAAACTGTGAATTCTTTATCAAATTAAACGATCCGTATTCTGTGGTGACTTCTCCTCCATCTTTTAGCACCCTCACATCGATGAAAATATTTGTCGGAGGTTCTAAATCACTGGACAAATCCACGTCCCCAAAATTTGATTTGTAGTCTGTTATTAGATTTTGATATTGTTTATAAAATTCTTGTTCAGAATGGTTGAGGTTATTCAAATCAAGTTGAGTTGTGAAATTGGGTATGTTTTTGGTGTGATTATTAGCAGTCGAGTTCGTTTGATCCATTGGGTCAATTGGGTCAATGGACAACCAACTAAACTCAACAATTTTGTCAGCTCTTTGTTTTTCGTACGCTAGAAGACACCTCTTGTTTCTTCTCATGGACAAATGGGTGATGAACAATTGACACTGATTGACCTTATTATCTTCATCATCTTCATTTAAGTCCTGTTGTTGTTCCTGCAAAAAATCTGCATCTTTGTTCAAATCCAACGTTTCTCTAACTATGTCTTTCACCAAATCAGTCTGATACAATGTTACGTTGGATAAATTGGAAGACCGTTTGGCGTCCAATATTAATTTATTCGCTATATCTCCATACATTCATCCAGACTATCAAGAAAGTAGGGGAAAAAAAAAACAAAGACGTGTAGGGAGTCATCGAATCACGTGCAAAAAATACAAGGGTGGTATGAAGATGGTAAATAAATAACATGTTACTATGAGCCTATAAATGCAAAGTAAGCTCACAACCACCACTATTTTAGTTGGAAGTTGTGATTCCTTACATGTGATCAACTACTGATATTGTATATGCAGTACTTTCTGGGATATACCAGTCACACGACAGAAGAGTTACTCCTATTTCCAGGTAGAGATAACATCCATTGTATCTAAAAGTTTAATTACCACATCTCCCTCTTCATACTTTTTGGCGAGAAAAAAGCATGAAAGGTGGAGTTGATCGGTTGTTCACCACATGGAGATCTCTTTTGTTTTGACATCACAACTTTAGTTTTTTCTGGCTTTTTACCTTGTGTGGTAATTGCCATTTGTAGATAGATGTGTAGTAGTCAGTTGAGGAAACATTAGCAGATCATTCCTTCTACCAATACGTACATCTGTGTTTACACATGGCAACCACTTTAAAGTAATCGTTTGCTGAAACAATTGCAGTTTGATGTGAAACAAGTAGAAATCTTAGCTTTTTTAATCCACATACTAAAAATATGTTTGTATTTATTATGTGTGTTTTTTTTTTTTATTTATTTATTTTTATTTTTGTCTAAACATTTAAAACACTATTCTGGTTATCTTCACCATTTTTATTCATCGGTAACACTTCACCACTCACATCACTATTCCTAGACATTCCCCATTTAAAGGCTTGACCCTGCTTAATTGTCTTTACTGTTTATACTCCAGTTCTATCAATTTTCATGACTTCATCTGATAACACTAATCTTCAGAAAGAGGTTGACCCCTTCAGTTCAGCCTCATATTGCTTTATATCCAAAAGCAAGGTTCAATTTGTGCCGTTGAAAAGTGACAGCAATTATTTGACTGTTCCCACCGCAAATGGTACTACCAAGCATGTTACACCACCAACTTCTGCCGAAAAGGACACCACCAATTTTTTGCCAGACAAATTGTATCTCAAAAACAAGAATATACTATATAGTCTCAACAACCCGTCTGCGTCAGATATAGAGGATGCCAATAAAGAGTTTACAGTCACTTCTAGATCACCATCGCCGGCATTGTCGTCTTCTTCGGATGAAGATACCGAACCAGACGAAACATCATCCTTATATTTCCCCAAACTTATCATAAATTTGTCAGATCAACTAGAAAACGACTATAGAGATTTGAAAATTTTGTTGCTTAAAATATTCCCCCATTGGATAAACAAATCTGACATAAAGTTGGAGCAATTGACAGGAGGGATCACAAACATGTTGTTGTCATGTAGTTACAAGAACGATGAGCAAGTGTTGATTAGATGTTACGGACATGGAACTAATTTGATCATAGACAGGAATAGAGAATTTATATCGCATTTGATATTAAACTCAATCAACTTAGCTCCCCCTATTTATTCGAGATTCAAAAATGGACTAATTTATGGGTTCCTATCTGGAAAGTCATTGAAACCAGAACAAATGTCACACGAAGCAGTGTACCCATTGATTGCACAACAACTAGGTCAATGGCATGATAAATTGAATTACAAACTGATTGAAGAAGGTATTGAAATGATTAAAAGATTGAAGTTTAACGGTTTGAAAAGAAATTCGTCTTTTGTCAAGAAGAAGATTAATCATAAGAAAAAATTTATCAGTAATATCTGGGAATTACTAGAGGATTGGATAAACATAGTGCCTATAAATGAAGATTTGATATCCTCATTTGCCACAAACTTACCACACGTAGAAGTCAACCAAGAAAACTTGAAAAACGTTATACAAGATGAGTTCAAATGGCTACAAAAAGAGCTATTGAATTGTAATTCACCCACCACCTCTTGTCATTGTGATTTGTTATCTGGCAACATTATAATACCGACTGATTTCAAGTTTGACCCAGTGAAGGAATTGCCCTTGATACATGAAAATCCAATCAAGTTTATTGATTACGAGTACATGCTTCCTGCGCCCAGGGCCTTCGATATAGCCAACCATCTCATGGAGTGGCAAGGGTTTGATTGTAACAAAGAGTTCATTCCCAAACCGACCAGAACCAATCATGTGTTGGTGAAATGGTGCAAGAGCTACTTGAATGACTTTGACGCTTCTGAACAAGTGGTGGATGGTTTGATTGACGAAATTGCCACTTTCTACGGATTACCCGGGTTCTACTGGGGGATCTGGGCCATGATACAAAGCGAATTGTCCAACATCGACTTCAACTACCTGAATTACGGAAAGTTGAGATTGGAGGAGTACTGGGAATGGAAAAACCATTATTTGAATAGGTAAGACATTAATATTAATTAAAAAAGTAAAAATATATTAGACTCTTATTGTCGCTGTAGATCCACTATAGTGACGTAATGGGTTCGCGGCGACGCTAGTAGACACCACCTGTGTCCCTTGGAGGACTCCTTGATCAATGCGTTGTAGATATTAGTGGCAAAACTCTTTGGGAAGTTGTTCGATGTGAACAACACCTTTCTCATCCATTCATCTTGTTGAGTCAAGGAAGTCTTACTGATGATGTCCAAGACTTCGTCGCGAGCATCTATCGCTAGCACAGGCCCTGTGCTCATCTGTTTGAGGAAATTTGATCCTGCCAATTTCGCATCGTTTTCAAATTCCCATTTATCACGCTTGTTCTTGCGGCCTCGCGGCGCATCGTTGTTGACCACAACAATCTTTTGATCGATATCCATTGAATACAATGGTAATAACTCAGACGTTGTTGTTTCTTCAATAGTGTTGGTATCACTGTCGTCTTCGTTCTCTGTGATATCAAGTAGTTCATTATTTAAGTATGTAACAAATTCTTTGTAATCGGAATCAAACTCTTTTCCAGTTATGATGTTTTTGATCTTCAATGGCTTGAAACTGGATGATTTCTTGCGCTTTCCTGGTAATTGTTTGATCAACAATATCCAATTTGCACCGTCTAAATACGCCTTGTGAATGATTTCATCCTGAGTACATGCGACAGGCAAGATATCGGCACTTATGTTTTTGTGCCACAACTTTGATACAATTTCATAACCACACTGATCAATGTATTCCTGTTGGGTAGATGACACTATCACATTACATCTCAACCCTCTCCATTTCGTCAACTCAGTCTTGGACTTTCGTGTCATTAAATTCTTCATCAATAGAAATAAAATAGTGGTGGTTAAAGTGAATCCAACAGCATGAATACAATTCCCATTTTTTTTTGTTTTCAAATTATTGAACAGATTTATCAAGAAATCGTACCTTCCACCAGTGATCAACCTAGTGTAGTTCTTTGATTTTTCAGTTTTAAACACTGCTTGAAACATTATTTCATTTAAATAATACTTGGTGTTATAATTACTCAAAGGATTAAACACAACAGTTGTTTTGATGCTCAACTTTTTCAAATACTTCATCACATCCATCATGTGACAAAGTGATCTTTCCACTTTTAACAAATACGGCGAGTCCATCATCAATTTATGTAGCTTCTGTCTTGCTTTATCTAATTCACAGGTGAAATTAAAATTTTCAATCAAATCCTTGATGACGGTGTGAGGAACCTGGAAATCTTCACGTAAATACCTCTTTATTTCTTCACTTGACTTGTCTATACCCAACTGTGATAAAACACCAAACACGTCAAACTTCATTTTCTCATCAATGCCAACATTGTCAAAAGCAAACGAGACCACAGAATCTAGGATATCGTAATGGTTGATCACAATTGTAGTGTTTTTGTTGGAGAAGCAAGGCAATAAATTGATAATTTCATCCATGACTTTGATACACTCGGCATTCTGAAACAAGGCACCTTGTTTGTGACTGGACGTGATGTCGAAATTGATAGCGGAATATCTATCGGGCATACCCACGCCACGTACATTTGGACGGTATACAAATTCGTGTCTGAAGAATTTTGGAATCAACAGGTCAAAAGCTTTACTGAGGTATCTAGCTGTTGGTAGCACCAAATCATATGGTAAAGTTAGAACAGACCCATTTCTATCTAAAACTTCATACACTGATTCTCTAGATTGAGTTGGAACTTTAGGGAGAACTAAATTGATGTTTACATTCTCGACTGCGCCGTGGTTTTTGAATATCAAAAAGATTTCCTGTGTGATTTTATTGAATAATAGGTAGTCAGTAGATGTAGTATCGATTTGTTTGTCTTTATTGTCAAACAACAAATCTTTCGCCAATGAATAAGACTGGTTGAATAGAGTGTCACGAACTTGTTGTTGCCACGGTGAGGCTGGATCGGCTAATGACTTGAGTGCTTCTTTAATGACCTGATCTTGATGCTCAACCGGTAGCCAACCACTTTGCAAAATCTCATTTGCCCCGGGTCGACGTTTAGGATCATGATCTAATAGAAGTTTGATAATCTTTTTTTCAGTATTATATTTGGTAGTTGTAAAGTTTGCAGGGAATTCAACTTCTTTCAATCTTAAATTGTTTAATATTTTTGCTCTTTCCATCCCCGTCGATAACGCATAGCACATTTCAAAGAATATGATACCGAGCGAGTACATATCAACTTTCTCGTCATAATTACCAGTTGCGACTTCGTTGGCAGTGTAAAACACAGTTCCCACTATGGTTGATAATTCTTCCTTGTTCGACGCTGATACTTGATTATTTCTCAGAACGTAAGATGAAAATTGTGAGTTTTTAGCTAAACCAAAATCACCAACTTTGATATTGTTAGATCTATCAATGAAAATATTCATAGGCTTCAAATCTCGATGTATGAATCCCTCTCGATGAATATATGAAACAGCTTCTAGTAGTTGTCGAAATAGCCTCCAATATTCATTGGAATTCCCTGGTAAACCTTGCTCTATTAAGTTTAGCAATGTGTTGTTTTCGCAAAACTCCATTTGAATGTACAATATTGATTTTGTGGGATTCTTTCTCGCCAGTCGTTGAGTACTCAAACTAGACTTTAGAGATTCAGATTCTTCATTTTCCTCTGTTTTAGAATTTGCAAATTCAAAGCCATAATCCTCTTCTTCTTCTTCGGATGTGCTGTCATCAAATTCGATCTTTGGATTAAACGATGATGATATATAATCAATCTGAAATGAATTATCATGGCTAGGTAGAAATGAAGATGACTTACCAAATCTGTTATAATTGGTGTAATCTTCATCATCTTCATCGCTTTCAGATTCAATAGCAGATTCCGAAACTGTATTTTGAACATCTTGACTAATTTCTTCCACCCATGTACCGTAATACCTGACAATATATTGATGGTTCAACCTGGCTAAAGATAACACTTCACTTAATAAACCATCTAGCTTATCAGCTCGATGTTTGATTTTTTTAATGGCGTAATATGTTCCTTCCATTTTGTTTCTGGCTTTGACGACTTCACCAAAACCCCCTTTACCCAATCTGCCAATCTCCTCAAAGTCTCTCTCGTACCTAGTAATATTTTTTGGATAAATAATATCATTATTATTAGATAATCTCCTCTTAGATAAGGCTTGCAATGACATTGTTCCGTGTGATTTGAGATTGTTGGGAGTCTTGAAATATTCCAGTCTCTCGAGTTTTGCTACTATAGGACCGTCTCGTAGAAATT
Source organism: Insectozyma chauliodis (assembly GCA_030557115.1). Taxonomy (NCBI): domain Eukaryota; kingdom Fungi; phylum Ascomycota; class Pichiomycetes; order Serinales; family Debaryomycetaceae; genus Insectozyma; species Insectozyma chauliodis. Next base: position 82,298 of record JAKTVI010000012.1, on the reverse strand, counting down.
TAACTGCATTCAATTCCAATGGTGATGGTCTTCGTGAAAGCTTTGATTGTAACATTTTTGTCAATAAATCATAAATTGAAGACGCGTAGTCTTCTAAACCTTGATATTCATTAGTTTGAAAATTTTTTACAAAATCCTGTGGGGTCAAAAACTTAGTGTCTATTATGTTGTACCCCAACATCACTCTTAGGAATAAAATTCCTAAATCCCATATATCGGTTTTTTGATGAAAAGTATTATGCTTCAACTCGGGTGCTCTCCATGATTCAGGTATAGTAGATTTTGTGTTTATTTGAACTTGAAGGTTATTTGAATTCGGATGCAAATTCAACATTTTTAACAACTTGAAACCATAAGATGGATGACATAATTTTAAGATTTTGTTTTCAAGATTTTTATCTACCGAGTAATCTCTTTGTCTGTTTTCATGAAACACATTTACAGTTAAAGGACATATCAATTTATGAGTGACACCTGCATTATGTAGATATTCAATTGCTGGTAATAGTTGGATCAACCAAGTTCTCGCTAGCGCCCAATTGATGAATTCAGCGGCTGGTAATATTTCATACAAGGACTCCATGCTTATAGAAAACTCTGTGACCAATCGAATATGCCACTTTGTCTTTGATTTATCGATTTGAAAACCTACCAACTTTAGTATATGAGAATCTTCCATGTTCAAAATTAATTGTAATTCCTTTTCTAAATCCTGTATCTCCTTTTTACCATTGTCACTTTGCCAATAATCATTGTTCAACTCTATTATTGTCAACAAATATGCTAGGTCAATACTTTGTCTATCAATCTTTACCTGTACGTCTTTGCTCACATATGGCTTGACTATATATTGCGACCCTATAGACGTGAATATGCTCTTTTTCGTGTACTTGATGAAACCGGAAACAGCTCTAAACTTGAATTTCGTTCTCAATTGTGGAATCACGTCTTGAATTGAGTTTTCAAATATAAAGTATTGCTCAGCATTCTCAGGTATACTCACGGACAAATCTTCATCATCAGACTTTTCCTCGTCTGTTTCTTCATAATCGTTTCGTAATAGTTTAATCTGCTCGTCTAGCTCCTTGTCTTGGTTTCGTTTAACCAACTCCAATTCTATTCGTTTCTTGGCTTCCTTTTCTTCCATGGCTTTACGTTCGTTTTTCAACCTCAATTCTCTCTCTTCTTCTAAAGATAGCACTCTCTCTTGTGTCGACTGTATTTCATCTAGTAAAAATTGCAACTCAGAAATTATTGTAAAAGAAACTTCTTCGTTTGGATATTCCTTGATCAATTGGTTTGCTTTCTCTTGTAAACTTTGAACGTGTTTCTTCAACAAGTTTTCGGGATTGAGTAGTTTGATATTCGGTGGCGATAAGGGATACGTTGGTGTGAACTCGATGTCCAATACAATTGATACTTGAGGATTGGCTTCATTTTCGGAGGAAGATAAATTGATTTGGAAATGGGGACTTGGCTTTTTATTCCACACTAAATCTTTCCGAGTCAAGTCTTTGAATATGTCACCGTAGATGGATGATATGCTGCTTAATTCATCTTGTTGCCGACGTTCTAGATCCAGAGATAGCGATATCTCATTCATTTATAACATCTAAAATTATTTCTGATGGTAGCAGTTGCCAATGGTTTTTTTGGACTCGATTGAACCCGATGAAAACACAATCAAAATACTATTGACCACAGATAATCATGTTGGGTATGGAGAAAATGATCCCATCAGAGGCGATGACAGTTGGAAAACGTTTCACGAAATAACTGAAATTGCTAAAGAAAATGACGTGGATATGATAATACAAGGTGGAGACTTGTTTCACATAAGCAAGCCGTCGAAAAAGTCATTGTATCATGTGATGAAATCGTTGAGACTCAATTGCATGGGCGATAGGCCCTGTGAGTTGGAGTTGTTGAGTGACCCTGCAGTGTCAATGTCTAATGGAGTCGACAATGTCAATTATGAAGATCCAAATTTGAATATTTCAATTCCAGTGTTTGCAATTTCTGGAAATCACGATGAAGCCACCGGAGATGAGTTTTTGCTGGCTTTGGACGTGTTGGCGGTGTCAGGGTTAGTCAATAATTTTGGCAAAATAAAGGACAATGAAGAGATTTCAGTAACACCGATATTACTTCAAAAAGGGACGACTAAACTTGCATTGTACGGAATGGCAAATGTAAGAGATGAAAGATTGCACAGGATGTTTCGGGATGGGAAAGTAAAATTTCAAAGACCAAATATGTACATAGACGATTGGTTCAATTTATTTGTGATACATCAAAACCGTGTTCAACATACATATAGATCAGTTATACCGGAGACTTTCTTGCCACATTTTTTGGATTTTGTGTTGTGGGGCCATGAACATGAATGTCTACCACATCCGTTACATAATAAAAGCACAACTTTTGACGTTCTTCAAGCAGGGTCATCTGTGGCCACCGCCTTGTCAGAAGGTGAAGTCGTCGATAAAAAAGTTTTCATAATGAACATCAAAGGCGAAGATTATTCAATCGAACCAATTGAATTGAAAACGGTCCGACCTTTTGTGTTGAAAGACATAATTTTACTGAAGACAAATTTAATTCCAGGAGAATCTTCCAAATCTGATGTTGTAAGTTTTTTGGTTGACGAAGTTGAGAAAGCGATAGAAGTGGCACATCAAACTTTTGTACATAATAATTCTGAGCTATTTCAAGATTCAGAACTTGATCCACTGCTTATTCCATTACCTTTGATCAGATTGAGAGTTGAGTATACTGGAGGTTACGAAATTGAAAATGTCCAAAGATTTTCAAACAGATTTGTAGGCAGAATTGCAAATGTAAATGATGTGGTTCAATTTCATAAGAAAAAAATCGCCAAACAGAGTTTGAAGAAAACGAAATTTGACACCGATTTGATAGAGGAGAAATTGAATGAAACGAAAAGTACCGAATTGCAATTACAAGATATTGTCAATGATTTTTTGCAACAAACCCAATTGACATTGGTTCCCGAAAGCGGATTGAATCATGCTGTGAGAAAGTTTATTGATAACGATGATAAGAACATATTAACTCAGTATGTGAATGGTGAAATCAAAAATGAAACTCAAAAATTATTGAAAATAGATATAGATGAAAATGAATTTTACGGAAATGACAATGAAAAAGAGAACAAGCTTGCATTCAAGCAGCTCTTAGCTCAATTGAAAGAGAGTTCTATCACATCGGACTTTGAGAATGCTGTGCCAAGTACAGCAACTAAGAAAAAAACAAAGAGAAGCAAAGAAATTATAAACTCAGATTCAGAAGTGGAAATATTGGAAGACAATGATGTCGAAATTCTCAGCGATGGTGATGATTATATCCCCCAGGCCAGAAAAACGCAATCCAAAAGAGGTGGTAGACGCAAAAGGAATTGAAATATATACATACTCTACTGATTATCAGACTAAACAGATACAGACTCTTTGATCAATTCATCGACATTGAATTTACCATCTCCGAAATTGAATTGTTGCAACAAACTCAATTTCTTATTGTCTTGACCAGTGTAAAATCTTTGTAGATTGACTGCTAAGAATTGCGCTTCTTGCATTGTCAAGCCACTTTCTTTTTCACACACACCATTCATCAAAACAACATTCTTATCTAGTGCTAATTCTTGATGGAAGATCAAGGTTGTGTGCGGTTTAGCATACTCTTTGTGTAATTTGTATTCACCTAAAGTTGTAAACATGCAATGTATAGTGGATGGACCTACAAAAGACCATTGTATAAATTCCATCTCATAACCTTGTTTCCCTTCGTGTTCTTTTGGAATGGGTAACAAGAAATTGGGGTACTTGAAAGCACAAGCATAGATTTGTGCGAATTGAACATTGTCTATGACCGCATGTAAAGATCTATCTTTATTCGCAAACCTAGCATTCCAGATCCTATTAATTTCGTCTTTAGGTAATTCCTTTACCTTCTCCACGTCAATGAAATCGTCCAACACTTTATATTGGTTTTGCTTTTTAAATTTGTCAACCGGACCACGATCTTTAATTGTAGCGTCTTTTGCTTTTTGTATTTTCTCCAACTCTGCCAAAGGGTCTATACCGCCCAATTGAGATTTAAACTTATCAATTTGCTCTTTGTATTTGTCCTTCAATTTGTCAACTGATACACCTTCTGCGTTTGCCTTTTGTTGTAGTTTTTCCTTGTATCTAGCTATGATTTCAGAGTTTTCCGGAATAGTTGCATTTTTGACTTTATCTATTTTATCTTGGAATTTCAGTTTTAAATCATTTACAGGGTTTTTTCGGGTATTGGAATTGTATCTGAGGAAACGAAAGTTTTTAGCCCTCAAATTATGCCTGAACATGATTGAAGAAAGAATTTTCGCATTCAAATTTTGCATCTATTATAATACTACTTAGATTTATTCAGGTCTAATTCCTCTGGCTTGTCTTCTTTCATTGCTTCAATTGTCTTTTTGAGGTCTTCTGGTATATCATTGAACTCCAAGACACTTGAATTGGGATCAGTATCGATTGACTCTCCTTTAGCCTTCAAATACTCTTGTAGATTGAATTTGTCTCTGTTAATAAACCCCAAATTATCTGCAATTAAATGTCTAGTCTTACATGACGGACACTGAACCAAGACCGTTCCATGTTGGTAGCCGTGTTTTGAAATTTTGTGACTCGAACGGTTGTCACAAACGTTACAAGTGAACTGAAGCATTAGTTCTGCATTTTCTTGGGGTATTTTAAAACTAACAAACCTTTTTGAAACAAAAGTTGATACGATAGGTAACGAGTTCTTATATATCACACCTGTACATATCGGTTGGATCAATCTGGTGAATTTAAATTGTCTATTCAATCTTTTTAACATCTCTACCTAATTTTTCGCCATCTCGATCAAAATTTTGTTTGCAACTATACAATTTGTCATGATATGAGTAACAGCAAGAACCTCCCGACAGCAATTAGATCCCTTTTGAGAATATTCAGTGATTTATCGAGTCGGCAAAATTTGGTATCAACTTTGAACAGTGTGGATCCAAATAATGATTATATCACGAGACAACAGCGAAGGTATCTAATGAACCAAAACAACAAAATGATAAGCAAATGTCAGTCAGAAATAGATAGGGATAATTTTTTGTTTACAGAGCCAATTATGTTTGATCAATTAGAGACAGTCAGGACTAAAGATTTGTTTAACAAAATTGGAAAGAGTCTTTTACCAAAGATCACACCTAGTTTAAAAGCACCCAATGCAGCTGCAAACCGTGTTTCTCAGATATTCAACTCATACTACGATCCATTGAATTTTGTGCCAACCATACCATATTACCAAAATTCCTTCAAGTTTTATTTACAATTACTACGGAGATCTAAAATATTTTTAATATTCAAAGAAACGGAAAGTTTATATTCCTCGGGTGTGTTGAACAACTGGAATCAAAATCTAATTGATGTTGGTAAAAAATTGAAAGTGTCGAATGGGGACTACAACTTGGTTGGGTTGCCAAGAGTAGATCTATTTAAACATGCATTGAAAAGAAACGCTGGCATTAGTGGATCAATACCGAGAGACAATGACTCAGAGCCAATTGGCGACAATTTAATTGATAGACTTACTCTCGAAGAACAGATTGTTATTAAAGATAAATCAAATGAAAAAGTGCTAACAGTAGAAGACATAAGTCTGGCTAAACTTGAGAAAGCTGCGACTGCTATGTCCCAGAATAAACTAGATATCGAATCACTTCCTTACAAAATCGAATTCACTAATTTCCACCTACTAAATATAGTGAAAATGACAAACATCGACGAATTACTTGAAGTTTTGGATAATCTAGATATAGTTGGTGTTAGACTATCGACGAAAAGTGCTTTTATCAAGGAAAAACTAACCAAATTGTTGGACGGATATAACAAGCAGGAGAGTTATGACGACATGTTGAAGCTAGCACAAAAAACGTCTGAGATCGACGACTTTGGTTTGTTCATCAATAAGTTAGCGTCAAGAAATTTAACACAGGTGAAATTCAACCACAAAAATGACGCTGTGTACTTGATGAAAAAAATAAATAAGTAAATCCACTCGGAATTTTATTCCATCCCTTTTGGTAGCGCACTGACGAGTAATTCCTCGAGTAATTCTTTACCCCAGAATCACAGCAGATATACAACATATGATTGTTCAGTCGAATCTAGCTAAAGCATTCAAGTTGGTTTCTGTGTTGCTATGTTTTTTACTAATTTATTTGCTAATCTTGCGATCAGATTCTGAAGCAACTGTTCCCCAGCAGAATGCCACACCATTGGTTCATCAATTCAGAAATCAGAAAATTAACACTCATAAAAATTTGCATTTGAACGAAATTGATTCTTTCAACAAGTGTCCAGACTATGTTTCTTATTCCCAAAGACAACATGCTCCATTTTCAGAGGGAATGTACAGGTATCCATATATGCGTCCCGTTTCGAAATGTCGGACATTTGAATCTAAAGCAGTTGAGAAAGCAATTCTTGATTTGAAAATTAGAATCAAGGACCCTGATTTATCCAGGTTGATGGAAAATTGCTTGCCAAACACTCTAGATACTACGATATTGTGGCATAAAAAGAGGTCCACCACGAAATTGCCAGAAACCTTTGTTGTTACGGGGGATATTCACGCAGAATGGTTGCGAGACGCAGCAAGACAGTTGTCGGTGTACCAGCCGTTTATACAATACGACCCAGAATTGAAGGATTTAATATTAGGAGCAATCAACACACAATCTTCATACATTATCAATTCCCCCTACTGTAATGCATTCCATCCTCCACCGGAGTCAGACGTCAAAAGAGGAAATACAGCATATGATTCTGTTCACCCACGTCCAGATTGGAACCAAGTTTTTGAGTGCAAATACGAAGTTGACTCTCTAGCATCTTTTTTGACATTAACCAATGAATTTTTTCAAAACTCCAACGGGGATATCTCATTTTTAAACGAAAGATGGGTCGATGCGTATGAAAAGTTGTTGATTGTATTGAGAAGAGAAAGCATGCCTTCTTTTGATGAAAAATCAGGCCAAACATTACCATTTTATTATTCGTTCCAAAGAGACACCAACATCGGATCGGAAACATTACCCTTGGGTGGTGTCGGAAACCCAGTCAATTACGGTACAGGATTGATTCGAAGTGCGTTTAGACCAAGTGACGATGCAACCATACTACAGTTTTTCATTCCAGGAAACATACACATGCTCACCGAATTGCAAAAGGCACGAAACCTGTTTTTGAGAGAAGAAAACGGGATTCCCGAGGAGCTATTGAAAACAACCGATTTATTCATTGATTTGTTGTCTAGGGGTATTGAAAATCATGGAATAGTTTCTCATCCGGTGTTTGGAAAGGTTTACGCCTATGAGGTGGATGGATACGGTAGTTCGGTATTCATGGACGATGCAAATTTGCCATCGTTGTTATCGATCCCTGAAATGAACTACAAATCCGTAGATGACGAGGTTTATAAAAACACCAGGAAGATGATTTTATCCAAACACGGTAATCCGTATTACTTACAAGGAATGTATTTTGAGGGAATAGGAGGTCCTCACATTGGAATCAATAACGCATGGCCTATGTCGTTATTAGTTAAGATTAGAACTACTAATGACGACGAAGAAATATTATCGAGTTTGAAATTGGTGATGGAAAATACAGGTGGACTAGGTCTCATGCATGAGAGTATCAATGTAAATTCAAGATACGGTATTGATTATACGAGGTCTTGGTTTGCTTGGTGTAATTCAGAGTTTGGAAAAACAATACTTCATTTGTCTAAGCATAAACCCCATTTGATATTCACAGACGAATGGGCCGATAAACCATATTCTATAGAACAATGATACATTCTAAAAATATATACATTTTATTGGGAACGGCCGATGTAGTTGGCTATAGTTTCTGCTGTTTTTGAAGAAGCCGATTTGGCACTTTCCTCAAACGCTTTTTGATATCTAGCTTGCAAATCCTCATCGGCTCTTAATTCCGATTGTCGGTCTTCAGGGAATGTGTATTCTCTTTCGGGATCTTCATCTTCGTCTCTTAATACTTCTCCTTGGTTTTCATCATCTTCAGAATCTTCGTAATCTGATACGACATCAGCATCTTTTCTATCTTTCATTTCCATATCCTTCATTAATTTACTCAAAGATTTTGCCTTTCTCTTTTTTTCGTCCTCTTCTTTCTTCTTCAAGATCCGTTCTCTTTCAGTTTTGTAAAATTCATTATATTCGTCAACTTTATTATCAACCGCATTCATAAAATCATCAAACCCTTGGCCTGTGTAACTACTGACACCCACCATGTCCAATGTTGAATAAAATTCTTCCAACATTAACGACATCGAGTTGACTAATGAGTTCATGTATCCGCTGTTTTGTTCTCCATTTAATTCTTGATCTTCTTTTAAAGCAACTTGGAAATTCTCAAAGTCGGTCATCCAATCTTTAGCAAAATCACAAGATTTCACATCCGTCTTGTTGAACACAACTATCATGGGTAATTTGGTCTTGTATAAGATCGAACAAGCATACAACATATTTGACATAAAAGTAGTGGGAGATGTGTTTCTTGGGGTGTCGACTATGTAAGCAATGATGGTGGGGAAACTCGAGGCAAACGCTTCGGTTATAATCGATCCACTAGCGGACCAAATGAAACATTCTATTTGACCAGGTGTGTCAATAATAACGTTGGATATTTTATCTTGTTTCTTTTCAATTAACTTTAATACTTGATCGATCTTTGTGGAGAACAAGTTTAGCGACGTAACAATAGCACCGTTTGGTCCTAGATTGTATTCCTCCATCACTTTCTTATATTTAATCGAGTCTCTTATATCGATATTTGCCCTGTATGGGATTTTCAAAACGGCTGGGTCTAAATTGAGAACATAAGGTATCGTTTTCTTTGAATGTAGGTAGGAGTTGAGTCTCTGCATGAATGTGGTCTTTCCTGACCCTGCCATTCCAATACATATCACCACTGGAGCTTGATTATCTGTGTTGGACATTGCAGAGATGATTATGCAACTATTTTTTTTTTTTTTATTGATATTTCTCTACAAATCTATTCACGATACCATCAAACACCGAGTCATGGGTTAAGATTTGAATATTTTCCGCTTCAGCTCTGAAAATCTTGTCGATCTTTGGTGCCCCAGGCCCACTCAAGTCTGGGAATTGTTGCTGCTGTTGTTGTTGTTGTTGTTTCATGATTTCTTCTGCTTCAGTAGACCCCATTAATAACGAATAAATTGGCTTTAATCCAAATAAATTCACAAAATACCATGATATAGATGAAACATATCTCACGTCTAAGTTTGGCGTATCAATACCATTTTGTAGCATTGCTTTAAATCCATCTGTTAATGGAAATGGCAATTTCATGATAACAAAACCGGCAAAAAAGTAATTGACCCATCCCATGATTAAAGTTTGAGGTATGTAGTTGAGCAAATTACCTTTAGCCATCTGCATTAAAGCTTCGTTTTGAGTAGGGTCCAAAGACGGTAACGATTCTTCTTCAGTTTGTTTGGATGCAAAGAACTCATTAGAATTGAGTTTGGTTATAAAGTACTGTTTTCTGACTTCGAATTCTTGTTGAGTCAATATATGATTGTTTTCCCTGAACAGCTTTGCTCTGTGTAAGAATTCACTTTCTCTGACGCTTTTGTAATCCTGTAACTTTGGATTAGGCTGTAATAAGTATGTTATGTTGGACCTCAATAAACCAACGAGCACCATTGCTAAGGATATGGGTAACAACACCCAATATTTTAGCTGTGGGTCTAGCAACAAGTCTGGTGTAATCATGGTACTTTTTAATAATTTTAATTTTCAAAGTGCTCAGAAACAAAATGTTGATTTAAACCAACACAGTAAAATCAGACAACACAGTAAAATCAGACACCATCAAAGCATCGAAATTCAAAGAGATTGCAGAACCTGAATACATCCACTGTCTTTGTTGTTTGTGGTTTACTATGAGTTACATAAGTTCTAATGTTTTCTGTTTAAAACTGAATGAAATGCTGTTTGTATATATCTGGCTCAGTTTAGGTGATGTCTTAATCACCATTCAGCTATCATTTTGTAACTACATAGAGTGAAATTAGTTGTATCTGTTGGGAGGATAAAAATTGGTAGTGCGACAAATAATTTGCTAGCACTCATCAAATATCCAACATGGGCTGGTTCGGTGGCAGTAGCAACGCTAACCCTGCCAAAGTGGGACCGGTAACAGAAGTAAAATCGCAACAACAACAACAACAACAAACGAAGCAGCAATTTTTAGAGGATCTTCCTCCAAAATTTGATGATTCTATACCACCACCAACGCAGCCGAATTCTAGTCAACAACCAACATTAATGGACGCTGCGAAAACAATCCAAATATCTGACTTCACAGTTGATAGATTTGTAAATATGCCATGTTTTAGAGAGGCAATGATAACTGGGTTCCAGGCAATGGGAGTGTTGGGAGTGATAACGTTTCTTATCCACAAGAATGTGAAGAAATCGTTGAATTGGTCTGTTGGTGGGTTTTTTCTAGGTAATGTGGTTGGATGGGAGCAGTGTAGGTCTTTGAGAAGAAGATCTCATCACATGATAGAACAAGCCAGATTGGAAAAGGAAGAAAAGCATAGAAAGCAATTTGAGCAGCAGCAAAATGGCAAAGACCACAACCTTGAGCAGTTTGAACAGTTCAATAAGAAGTAAACACCTGTACATAGTTTAATGAACAATTCCAACCAGCATCACCAATTTAACCGGAACAACTCAGGCAGAAAAAAAAGTAAATTTTGCATTAGCATCTTTGAATTTCGCGATGAATTCGTTTCCAAGACAGCCTGCGTTGACTACGGGGTTTATAATATTCACCCTTATACTATTGTTGATCAAGTCGTTCACAACAATTGAGTTTACTAGTTTGGCTTTGAATCCTAAAGCACCATTGGAGTTCAACTTGAATAGTATTTCCTTGTATTGCTTGGTGCATAATAATTACACACATTGGCTACTCAACACATTGGCAATCGCTACACCTTTGGCTGTTTTCGAAAGAAAATTTGGTACTGTCCACACTGGAGTGACTTTAAATTTGTTGGCAGTCGTCACAGCCTTGCAATACTGTTTGGTTGGTTTGGTTTTGTACCCAAACACATCCGTCGTTGGCTCATCAGCACTTGTGTTTCTGTTCATGACTTACTTTGCTTATCAAGAACAGAAATATAAACCCGTGTTACACACATTTGAGATTTCACCAAGCTCTAAAGTTGAGATTAAGCCTATTCACACGCCATTTATATTTCTATTCATATGTTTCATAATATTCCCATCGAGTTCTTTCTTTGGTCACTTGTTTGGTATATCTACTGGATTTTTGTTAGCAAAAGGCTATATCAACAAATTGTATCCTCCATCGAGCATTCTAGTCACAATAGAATCAAAAATTAATCCATTAATAACTTTATTATCACCAATAGTGATTTGGTTCAAAGAAGAAGACGCACAACACTTGAGAAATGTTGAATATTCGCCTATGTTTGCTGTTGACGTAGAAGCCAATTCTACCGCTACTGGTAATCCAACTACTTACAATGAGGTGCGAGTATTGGGAGAGTAGATATCTCTGTCTATATATAGATTTAATAATTATAATTCTCACTGGATATTTTTCACCGTTACCCCAAAAAAAAAAACAAACCAGACTAAAACCGAAAAACCAAAACTGTACACAAACTATTTTGCACACAAAACCTTTACCTACGTTTTGATAGTTTCAACTAACAATTTGCTAAAGGATTGAGTAGTGAGTTGGCTTTTTCCTAATTAAACCATTATTAAGGAATCCACATTTCACATTCAGATTATAATGGTGACTTCCAAACAAGTGATTGGTGACGACAAAAACAACGAAGTTGAAGGTGATACAAAGAAAGAAAGTGGTGGTTCTAATCAACGAAACAAGAAGCGGAAATCGAAATCCAAGAACAAGTCTCAACAATTTCAGAAGAAAAATGAAAAACCGCTGGATACTGTTAAACAATCAGATGTAATAAAGAATGAAAAAGCAGATTTGAAAAAAGAGGAAAGCAATCTTCCAGTGACGCCACCGCCTCGAATAGAGAACTCCGATCATAATTATAAGTCCCCCAGGAGGGAGGCTATCATGCGATATAAACAAATCCACGTCGAGGTGCCGAGTAAAGTAGATTTTAGAGATAATTTGAAATCGAAACCAAAAGATGAAGTTAAACCTATGACTGCAAATTTTGATATCCCATTGAACTTGGATGAGAAAGTAACCTTGTTTAAATACAAATCGCTGAAAATCTTGGAACTAGCTTCATCCAGTAATACCAATGGCTCATTATTAGCTCATGGAGAATTTGAAATTTTTCAACTACATAGCGGTGATGTGACATATTTATCATGTGGTTCACAATTCATTTATCCCTTATTGCCAAAAATCAAAATTTTCAGAATCACTTTTAATCAATTCTTGTTGCCTTTGGTCAACCCTGAAAGGTATTGGAAGATTTTCATCAACAGTGAAGAGCAGAACGTGTTGAATAATTTACAATTTACTTTTGATCGAAATGTTCAATATTTGAACCTACAACAGACCGATGATGAATTCAGTAAGATCAATTTACAAATGCAACCAGCAGAATTACAACTGCCTAAAAACTTTTTATCTATTGAAGTCCCAGATTCTCCACCTTCAGCTCCAATATCACCGCATCAAAATATATCCAGCTTTCAACATATGAAACCTTCCATACCCACATCACCACAATTGCAAAAAAAATCTTCATTACAATCTTTGTCTACGAATTTGGCATGCTTGGATATAAACATGGATCAAGCAAAGAAAATCAAACAACCAAAACCGAAAAAACTATTCCATAGCGATCCATATCAATTGAACACAAATTACGTCTCAATCGATGAAAAATCAGAATCTTCAATGGATTCTTTATTGGATGAGTTTGAAGAAAATATAACGAAATCCGTACGAAACAATTCAATCTCAAGGCCAATATCAAGGGTGCAGTCAATAGTATCAATCCAAAACCATCTTCCTAGCTATTCCAGAGGTAATTACTTTCACGGGAAAATCGATAAAGACGATGAGATTCTAAGTGAATACGCCAAGCCTTTTAATACACAAAATATTGTCAGAAGCAGAAGATCGTCAAGAAGCGATTTGTATACAAATGAAAGTGGATGGATGGAGCCAAACTTGAACCAACAAAAGACAAACTTTTTACGTAATGGCAGCAGCGTCAACCGGATACCGAAATCGAGATCCAACTACAGTATAAACAGTACACAATCCATGAGCCACGATTTGAGCAACATCTACAAATCAGTGATTATCAAAAAGAACAACAATCAGAATCTTGAGGACTCAAAGTCGATCAAATCCATGTCGAGGCTACCGACAATATCGGCGAATTTACAATCAGATTTCACCAAGCAGAGACACAGTGTGTATCGTCAGAGAAACAACACCGCCGATTTAAATAAAGATGTAAAGTTGAACTCGCGTGAAATTTATAGATTGTTGAGCTCAAAGCAAGACACCAAAGTGGTTGCCTCGCCGAAACCCGTGACTAATCGGAATCCAACATTTACTTCTAGGTTGTTTGGGTGGTGAATTATTATTTATACTTTATTTTATTTATTATATATACAAAGTTTCGCTTTATACAAGTTTTTCCTCTTAAATTTGGAGTGGTGGGGCTCCAGGTATTGGGTTTCCATTTGCGTCTACTAAACCTTGTTGCATCAACAACAACTGTTCGTTTCCTGCGGCTTCGAATTGTAAACCTAAACCGATTTTGGAAGTGTTTTTGAATTGATCAATTTCACCACTAAACAATACTGAAACGGTGGGTAAGATTCTTTTTTCTAAAAATGCAGAGACTTTCCCGTTGGAGTCCAATTGGCCTCTAAATACAGCAGTTCTATATTCGTATTTGGCACCGATTGTGGTTTGACCTTCTATAACTGGTTCAAAGCCAATTCCCATCAATGGATCAGCAACTTGTTTGACGGTGGCGGCAACTTGTGTTTCCAAACCAGCTTCAACCTTGTCGCTGACTTTTCTCCAGAATGAAGCAATCAAAGCACCTTGGGCTTGTAATTGTGCAGATGCAATCCAGTTACCAGCATTGTATCTGGCAACATAAGAGACAGCAGTGTCTGGTGGAGCAAGAGCTTGTTTTGAGTACATTGCTTCTAAACCAACAGCCAATTTAGGGGTCAAACTTTGTAATAATGAGGCAACGGCAACACCTGAGAATCCATCGTATAAAACGTTTGGGTTCAAAGTTTTCAAATTGATGGAGAAATCAGATGCTTGGTAGTCTTGTTCCAATTGGATCATTGAAGGTTGGTTATGAGCCAATTGTAAAGTAACTTTAGATATGTTATGTTTGTCCCAGCCGTAATTGATTCTTCCACTGAAATTAAACTCATTATCGACATTACCTTGTAAAAAGTAGTCATCAGTTGCGTATAAAGCACTAAAGGCGTATGCTGGTAAAACTTGTGATCCCATACTCAAAGTATGAGATGTTTGGAAAGCTGGCATCATTGAAAATGCTTTATTCAAATCGGCTCTTAAACCGGTGAAAAAATATTGATTCAAAAACACATCTCTTGAGACTTCTTTGTTCAAGTTTTCAATAGTACCTGGGTTTGTTAAACCCAATGATTTTCTATGTTCGCTTATGGTGGTGTAAACATCATTGATGTAACTGAAAACCGGGTTTGATGACCACAAACTGTTTTGTTTGGGTAATTCTGGTGTTACCTGAGGTAAGGTTGGGATGGACAATTTGGTTATGTCATTAATTGGAACGGTTTGCTTTTCAGACATTTCTTTAGCAATGACTATGATTTAGGGCACAAGTTATTTTTCTGTACTGTAATGTTGAAAAATTTTAATTTGGTTTCCACACACAATTGTAGAGGGTAAGCTTGAACAAACACTCTCAGGTAATAGTAGACAGAACACTATGCAGTCAATGGCCTTCTCCATTGATGGATTAATTTGAAAACGCCGACATATGATCACCATTTGATTGGATCACCATCTTTTTCACTCGAATCTTGTGTAATTGATACTGAGTGGCTATAGTATGGAAAAATTAGGCTAGAGTCAATGTGAGGAGTACGATCAATTGTCATTCTGCAAGTGAGCAATTTGTGTTCTATATACTATGAAAAAATTGAACTAGAGCCAACATCAGGACTGCGGTCAATTGTGATTCTACTTGTGAGCAATTTGTGCTCTATATAGAAAATGTTGACGATTACGATCTATCAGATCTATCGTAACAAAGCCGACATAGGAGTTATTAAACAGTAATCACCGCATGGCTGCAGATAATATGTTGTGCTGATTTGCAATAACTTTAATCAAATTTCGTAAGATGAAAACTGTGGTTCAAAATTTCTCGGTATTTTTATAAATAGCAGACATTTTGCAACTTCAACATGTAAGACACCAATGACAATTGATTCGAGTAGACCAAACTTTTTGATAATCATTGCTGATGATTTAGGTTTTACTGATTTGGCTCCGTTTGGAGGTGAAATTCACACTCCGAATTTGGACAGAATCGCCAAGAAGGAAGGTATCAGATTGACCGATTTCCACACCGCTGCTGCATGCTCTCCAACTAGATCCATGTTGTTGAGTGGAACAGATAACCATATTGCCGGATTGGGCCAAATGGCCGAGTTTGCAGTCAAACACGATAGGTTCAAGAACCAGCCTGGTTACGAAGGGTATTTGAATGATAAAGTAGCTGCATTACCTGAAATTCTTAAAGATAGTGGCTATTTCACGTGGATCTCTGGAAAATGGCATTTGGGGTTGAAGAAAGATTATTGGCCTGTGAACAGAGGGTTTGAAAAGTCTTGGACTCTACTACCAGGAGCCGGAAATCATTATAAAAGAATCATAAGAGATCCAGAAACAAAGCAACAAATACCATTTTTGCCTGCGCTTTATGTTTCTGATGATCAGGAATTGCAGCCAGAGGAGGCTTTAGATGAAGACTTTTATTCAACTACTACATTTGCTAATAAAGCTATTGAATTTATCGATCAAACTCCGCCAGAAAAACCATTTTTTGGTTTGCTTACTTTAACAGCTCCTCACTGGCCATATCAAGCTCCACAAGAAAGAATAGCAAAATACAAGGACTTTTACAATGATGGACCTGAAGAATTGCGCAGAAGGAGATTAGCAAAAGCAAAAGAATTGGGGATATTTGAAAAAGACATTATTCCACATCCAATTACAACTATTCGTAAAAGTTGGGATGAGTTAACTGAAGAAGAAAAGGCAAAAGAAAGTAAGATTGTTCAAACTTATGCTGCTATGGTAGACATCATAGATGAAGAAGTTGGTAAAGTATTGGACCATTTAGAAAAACAAGGTAAATTGGACAACACGTTTATTATCTTCACTTCAGACAATGGGGCTGAAGGTCAAATTATGGAAGCATTGCCGTTGTCTAACCAAAGATTTGAAGTCAATATTGAAAAATATTATGACAACTCCATCGAAAACATTGGAAATAAGAATTCATTTGTGTATTATGGTGACCAATGGGCTCAAGCTGCTACAGCCCCTCATTCAATGTACAAAGCCTGGTCAACTGAAGGAGCTATTGTGTGTCCTTTAATTTTAAGATACCCGCCTTTAACAAAAGACAAGACTGGTGAGATTCTTAATCAATTTACAACTGTCATGGACATCTTGCCAACTGTATTAGACTTAGCTGATGTTAAACATCCTGGTGATAATTACAAGGGAAGAAAAGTTGCCATTCCAAGAGGAAAATCCTGGGTAGACTATTTATCGAATAAATCTCCATTTGTTCATGATGAAAATACCGTCACTGGATGGGAGTTGTTTGGTCAACAAGCAATCAGAAGAGGCAATTACAAGGCTTTGTATATTCCAAAACCGTTTGGGCCTGAAAAATGGCAATTGTTCAATATAATCAAAGATCCTGGTGAAACTCAGGATTTGGCGGATTCAGAACCAAAGATTTTAGAACAGCTATGCGCAGACTGGGCCATCTATGCTTCTGAGACTGGTCTCATAGAATTAGGCCCCGATTTCTTCGAAGTTGAAAAGATAACTGGCGATGAGGAATTGATCTATAGAATTATACACGATTAATAAATTTCAATTTATAAATTTAATCTTTTTTTTTTTTTATTTTTTTTTTTTCTTTTGTGGTATTATCTCTGTAGAAAAATAAATTTGAGATGAGAAATCATTTTCTTCATTATCGGTGTACAAGATGGCAGGAAGAAACGCAATAAATAAACCAAAAATCAAGATGTTGGCTCAAAGCCATGCGAAGCACTTGGGTAAGAAAAGAGCTGCACGTAGATCTATAGCGACAAGATCCTCAACGTCGAGATACGCAGATAAAGCTTCAACTGCTCCAAGACCAACAGATTCAAAAGCTGTTGCATTATATACCGGTGCTACTCCAGCGCCAACATCAATCATGGTCACCAACACGCTTTCCAGTAAAAGAGCTAAGAAGATTGCTAGAAATCAAAAATATCTTACTAGAAAATTAGATGAAGATTTGATGATGGAGGATGAATTAGAAAAACAATCAAAACTAGACCAAATCAAAAACACTTTATGGAAGGTCATTGAAAACCATGCACAATTTGGTTATCCTGTACAGGCAGATTCAGAAGGCACCACATTGGGTATACAGTCGTTCTAAATATACATTTAAAATCTATTGGGATCTAGTTGCAATTGCCTTTTCAACGGCTTGTTTCAAAAATTGAGTAACTTCTTTAGGATCTTCAGGTTTAAATACAGAAGTACCTGCAACAATTACATTGGCACCTGCATTGGCAGCTGGAGCAATTGTATCTTTACCTAAACCTCCATCTACTTGGATATCCAAGTGTGGGTATTTTTCTCTTAGTTTCTCCACTTTTTCCATCATATCAGGCATGAATTTTTGACCTCCAAAGCCTGGCTCAACAGTCATGACCAAAATCATATCTAATCTATCAGCATACGGATAAGCTTCTTCAATTGGAGTTCCTGGTTTTATGCCCATGGCCGCTTTCAACCCATGCTTTTTGATCTTATCAATAACGGAATTTGGATCCTTTGTAGCTTCATAATGGAAAGTGTATGAGTCTCCACCGGCTTTAGCAATTTCCTCGATCCATTGTTCTGGATCAGAAACCATCATGTGGCAATCAAACACAATTGGTTTTGCATCTGATTTAGGAAATTGTTTTCTTAAACTGCTGATAACTGGAGGTCCCAATGAAATGTTTGGCACGAAATGGCCGTCCATTACATCTAAATGTAACCATTCGACATCGCCAGTGTCGACGACTTTCTTACAATTGCATCCTAAATTGGCAAAATCGGACGCTAATATTGAAGGTGCTATGATTGGTTTGACCATTGGAAAAAGAATAAAAGTGACTGATTACAATTTTCGATGAAAAAATAAAATGTTGCTGAATGTGGCAAAATAAATTATCAACTGGTAGACTTTGTATCAAGAACTGTTCTATATTCTAATAAATTGTAGTATTAATTCCAATTCTGTATCCGATTTACACGAGACACGGAAAAATAACATCGACATCTTTTCTAACCATGACGGAAGAAAATGGAGCAACATATAGAGAACAGATCTTAGAGTCCGCTAGAAGAAACAACACCGAATTGTTGCTACAAATAAAGTCGGAACTAGGCAACGACCAAGAGAACTTATCTACTTTGATTAACGAATCCAAGGAAATTATTACAAATAATTCTCCATTACATCTTGCATGCACCTTGGGTCAATGGGAGTTTATAGACATTGTGTTGGACATTGAAGGAGTTGAGATAGACCCTCAGAATAGAGAAGGTGAGACTCCGTTACATTTAGCTGTGAAGTACGCCAACAATGGCGAAATAGAGCATGGTACGTTTGTGATAGATAATCTACTTGATGCTGGTAGTGACCCTCGAATTAGGGATAAGGACAATTTGAGACCAATTGATTATGTCGATAAAGACAATGAAAAATTGATAGAGTTGTTGGAGAGTGCCGAATTTGCAATTTCAATGGAACCAACTGAGCAGGAACAATTGAGAGAGTTTGAAGAGGAGCAAGAGGCAGAAGACGGATCAGCATCTGAATCAGAATAAATTGAAATTGTCATCAGTAGTACATACCCAATTTTGCAAAGCTTCCCTGGCTACCCTTTTTATATTCTCTCGTTTTTTATTTGATCTTTTAAAATCGATATAATTGGAATGTTTGATCTCTTTTAACATTTTAAGTTCCTCCATTAAAAGTTTGTTGCATAAGAAGCTCTTATTCTTGAGGCACTCGTTCGTTATTTTTGAGCCGTTCTTTACACCATTGTTGAGCACTTGCGTTTGGTTACTTGGAACCAAGTGCATTAGAGACACCGGAGACGGTAGCCTATCTTTTGTCTTTTTAAACTTATATGCTTTCGTCTCGTAATTTAACAAAGTCATCTTGTGGCCTTTTAATCGGTCAAAGCATCGATCATAATCCGACTGATTGAGATCATTGACCACTAAATAATCAAAAAACATTGGCTCATACAAAACCGAAGTCATCGAAGAAAGAATACCAGTCACCTGTTTTAAACATAATTTATCTGAACATGACTTCGATAATGAAATTAAGCTATCTGTACGACCAGGTTTAGTTCGAACCATACCCAACTGACCAAAATTATCTCTTCCTCGATTGATTCCCAACGATTCCAGTTTATTTTGCCATATAGTTTTGTCCTCAAAAGACGACAAAATGTGGTTCATCGAGGCATCACCACAAGGAGGTTCAGTAATAAATAAAGCTAGCTTTACATTAGGTCTAAGCTTCCCGTCTGCAACCAATAAAGAATTCAGAGTCGAATACTCTTTTATCAAATAATAATTGAATAACCTGATTGATAGTATTTCCGCATGATTGTCGTGAACAATCATTCCTTTTGAAAATTTCCTCACCTCATCTGGTAATGATTTCACACCAGTGGTTAATGTGATTGGTACGATTTTTTCGTCTATTATGGCTACGACGCTTGCCAAAACTGTCCATTCCAGAACTCCATTCGACCGCACTAACGGTTTACCAGAATTTGATAATTTGTTAAATTTAGTTATCACTTCATTCGCAATCAATTCTCCTAAACTCATAAAGTTTGAAATTTTTCTACTGAAATATACACATATACTTATTCTATTTCCTTTGTCTCTTCATGAATGCCGTCATGATCCCAATACCAACGGCTATAGCACCTGCCGTTATGCCGATTCCCAATAACCCCTCCTGTGTTATTTTCTCATTGATTGTTTCTAACAACTGTTTAGCTTGAGAGTTGTCAGGCTCCTTTTGCAACAAACTCTCTACATATCTCTTAGCATTTGAGTAGTCTCCCAACTTTAAAGATCCAAGCGACAAATAATACAACACTTCTCTTTGCATCGACACTTCTGATTTGTAAAGCTGCA
Source organism: Insectozyma chauliodis (assembly GCA_030557115.1). Lineage (NCBI taxonomy): Eukaryota > Fungi > Ascomycota > Pichiomycetes > Serinales > Debaryomycetaceae > Insectozyma > Insectozyma chauliodis. The sequence goes on along the minus strand of JAKTVI010000012.1, from coordinate 61,671 downwards.
CCAATATCGATACGCCCTCTTGTTGATGTTTGTGATTATTAGATTTGATTAACCCCCATGCGTAATTGAATTTGGTCTGAGGTGACTGCGGTTTCTCGGAATCTAGTTGTGACTTTAATATCCGCAACTGATCAGGTGATAAAGGTTGTTTGAGCTCCTCTAGAGCAGGATAGACAGACTTAAACATTGTGTGGCAAAAGCTCAATTTTTCTACGCGGTAATTTCTCACATAATATTTAATTAACTATTAAACGACTCATTATAAAAATATATATCTGGAGCGTCCTTCATCCAGCGGTACTTTTGTACTTCGTATTCAACCTTGCTTCCGAAATCTTTGTATCCACAAGTCAAAACAGCCAACGATTTGAATTGATTTTGACGCTCCGGTTTTGTAAGTGTTAAAAGGTCAACTATTATATTAGAAATTGTAAATTCGCTATTGTAATTAATGAATGGATCTTCAGTGGTGGTGATTGTTTGGTCTTTTCCAGTCTCTACATCCTTCATTTCTATTTCTTTGATAAACACATTTATGGATAATTTGCCCATACTTATGAATGGTTTCAATTTATCGAGCAAATAATCGTAATGCGATAACAAATCTATGGTACTGATTTTCCAATTGACTAAAATCACGGGGTCCTTTGGTCTGAACAAAAGATCCTTGCTTGTATTCTTCTCATCAATCATTGTGAGCAAGTCCAAACAAACTGGTAATACAAATGATGCTCCTAAATCTTCTGTAATAAAGCCAACAGTGTCGAATGTTAACAACGGCTGGAACTTTGCCCCTGATGGTCCTCTGAATGCGATTTTTAACTTCACAATGTTCGGGTCTTCAGTTTTACCGAAATCAGATTTGGTCTCCTCGAATTCTCCCGATAGTTGTTTCTGTCTGATATCATACACCTTTTGATATAATTTCTTGGTAAAACCATTCTTTTTCTCTATAATTAATACAATCTCTTTATTTTCCGGTAAGCTTGCAATGCAAAATGGATGGTGTTGGAAAAAGTCTATTTTACGGACATTTAAATAAATGTGCAGACCTGCTTTCCATGAACCGTATTTGTAATTCAACATATTGAAACCGCTGTTAAAATTCTTCTTGTGTGTTTTGATAGGTATCGTGACTTTAATTGTATCATCATCTAAGATTTCAAATGTTGAATAACCTTTAGTTGGTGATTTTTTATAATGAACTATTCCAATGATTCTGTTGACCACTTTATCAAGAACAAGTAGATGCACTCCTAAAATAACCATAGCCTTAGCCTTCTCGTTGTGAAGAAAAGCCACTAACAACATTATAAACGAAAGCGCCCTGTGGTTAATCATAACAATCTCATAAGCAAACTTACGTAAGTATCTTGAGTTTCCGAAGTTTAAAAATACAAAGCAAACGTATCCAATGATTCCATATGCCAGTTTTGGGTATTTGGGACTTATGGTTCCATTTGACCAATGAATGCAAACAATCACGACATGTGCAGTGACTAGAACAAACATCAAGTTTGAAAACCAAACATGGAAAAAGTACCCTCTCTCGTTGGATAACCCTGTTAGTCCTGTAATCAGATCACCTTTGACTATTAACAAAAACAATGCAGGTAAAGCGCTCAACCCTATTCTTGCGCATCTTTTAGCTATCACTAATTGTTTTGGAATATATGTTATGTCTTGAGTGTCGATGTAGCAGAACTTACCATTCAATAATATAAAACATAAGAATAATATCAATAAGCTTGGTTTGAAATATATTTGCTTCTTCTTAATCCTGATGCAAAATTTTGTGTTCAATGAACTCCAGACATTCATAAATATGAAAAATGGTTTAAATCTGTTTGATTTGACGTATCGTTTAAGTCTCAAGTGTCTGGGTATCCAATAGAATACTATTCCATGGCATAGAAGTACTAATAAGTTGAATACACAACTAATCCATTGGTATCTAGTGTTTCTAGTTGCTTCAAGCACCTTTTGCTCGTCTATGGGAAGCATATTTGCTCATTTATCATTGGATCCAGAGGTAGTTTTATGGATACGCCCAGAATAAAATTTACATTCTATACAGCCTCGAAGCGTAATACTCAAAATTGGAAATACCTGGTATTGACATTCTTGGAAACGACAAGAAAAAAACGTTGGCTCTCAAATCGATAATTCCGGTATGGTTGCATCACTAATAGATTGATCTGATAACTTTTAGAATTTTCTTGGACGGACTTGTCGCTAGACCAAGCAGAAATTTTTTTTTAACGTGCTGCAAAGTTTGATCTTGATTGGATGGAACAGGATTCCTTTTTTTGTTGCGAAATTATTTGTACCAAAACTATGCATCTCGGTAAAAAAATGTTTTGTTAATTTTTAAATTTTGCAGCTTGTTCGTATTTTTCGGGTATAGTCAATACTAGTTGGAAGAGGATTCCAAACATTCGGTAATTGGATTAGAGTGGTTTGAAAATTTTGCAAGATTAAAAATTAATATATAATGCAAGGGCAAGATCGTTTTAATCAAATTTCTTCAAACCAACAATGAGATCTTCAGTTGTTATTCCGCTCGTTTTACTCCCCATCTTGGCCAAATTGGTAGTCGGTGAAGACAGTACAATCACCAGTGCTCCTGATGCAACCACCACTGACAATCCATATGCTACTTATCCAAGTGTTGCCAAAACAGCCTCAATCAATGGGTTTGCAGACAAAATCTACGACTTGTTACCAGAATGTGCCAAACCTTGTATGTATGCTAACACAGGTTCAACTCCTTGTCCGTACTGGGACACTGGTTGTTTATGTATTATGCCAGCTTTTGCCGGTGAGATCGGTGATTGTATTGCTAAAAGCTGCGTTGGTGAAGATGTTTTAGATGCAAGATCATTAGCCACATCACAATGTTCAGCTGCTGGTGTATGGAGTCCATACTGGATGGTTCCTGCCACTGCTGATGCCGCGTTATCATCAGCTGCAAATGCTACTCCAACAAGCACTACTGTTTCATCCACATCAACTCCAGGTTCAAGTTCAAGTGCAACTGCTCCAGAAGAAACATCATCTACTGAATCATCCGCCGAATCATCGTCCAGTGCACCAATTGAAACTTCTGAAGCTTCATCAACAACATCTGCTCCTTCAATTACATCAGTTTCGTCATCTACTTCATCGACTACTAGTGTTGTTAGGACTGCTAGTATCAATGGTCTTGCTGATAAAATATATGACGAGTTGCCAGCTTGTGCTCAACCATGTATGTACGCCAACACAAGTATCACACCTTGTCCATACTGGGATGCTGGTTGTCTTTGTGTCATGTCAAACTTTGGTGGTATAATTGGTGAATGTATAGCTAGCGAATGTCACGGTGAAGAAGTAGTCAGTGCTACCTCATTGGCTAAATCCGCTTGTTCAGTCGCTGGACTCACTGCTTCTCCATATTGGTATCTCCCATCTAGTGTCATTTCTGACTTGGATTATGCTGCAACTGCCATTCCATCATCAAGTGAAGTCTCGTCAACTTTTGCCTCTGAAACCTCAGCTCCACAAGAGTCCCAAGCATCATCAGTTGCATCGAGTTCAATTCCTGCATCTTCAGAACCAATTTCATCAGCACCACAATCATCTCATGAATCATCACCAGCTGTATCTTCGGTTCCAGAGTCATCATCTTATGAATCAACTTCAGTTGCATCTTCAGTTCCAGAATCATCTTATGAATCAACTTCAGTTGCATCTTCAGTTCCAGAATCATCTTATGAATCGATTTCAGTTCCATCTTCCGTACAACAATCATCATTTTATGAATCAAGTTCAGCTGCTTCTTTAATTGTTGAATCTTCTTCAGCTCCAGAGGAAAGCTCTGTATTAGTTTCTACTGTTTCAGCATCGTTTGGTAATTCAACTACTCAAACTATAACAACAAAATCTATCGTTACTGAAACCGTCTGTACTTTATGCTTAGAACAATCATCAGCTAATCAAGAACAACAAAGTGCTTCTTCAGTACAATCATCATGCATCAGTGAGCAAAACAATGTCATTACCACAATTGTTTCTTGTGAATCAGCAATAGGATCAATTGAAACAATCAGAAAAACAGCTACTGAAACAGTGGTTATAAATAGTTGCGATAGTGCAATTTCAAGTTACAAATCAGTTGAATCTGAAGCTTATCAACAATTATCATCATTGGCGGAAGTTGAATCAAGCGCAGTTTCTGTTCAAACCGCTTTAGCAAGCGCACAATTATCATTGGCATCTGAAATCGCAAAGACCAACAGTGGAGATGTTGGTAAATCAGCTCAAGCTGACGCCTCGAAAGCTCAAAATGATGCTTATGTAGCTTATTCATCTGCACAAGAAGTCAAACAAACTGTCGCAAGTTTGACTAATCAAGCAGTCGAAACTTCTCAGGCTTCAACTGTTGTAGAATTGGCAAACTTGGGTAACAAAAACGTCATTACTGTGACTTTTTCAATCGCTTTAGCAACTTTCATTGGTTTATTATTGTAAGTTGTCTTATCTTTACGATTCTTTTATATTTTCGGTATTCACCAATTTTAGTTCGGTTTGATTGTAGTTTTACAATCTAGTAAAACATTTAATAATATAAATTTTAAAACGTTGTTATAACTACTGATTTGAATTTTTATTACTCTTTCCTTTTTCCATAACTCCTGATGCAATTCATTTTGCTGTGGATTAAAGTAAACAGGTCATTTCATACATTTCACGTTTGTGAAAAATCTGTTTTGAGTAAAGTGGCGAACTTGATGTAAACTTTATTTATCTTCACGCGATTATACGTTACAACTTTGCTCAAACTCCGGTAATTTAGTGTTTATCAAAAAGAAAAACATCTCGCCGGTTGCTTATATCAGATATTCATTTTCCAATGTTAGTGATTCTTTACAAAAGTAAAACTGCGCTTGTGATGATACGTTTCCGCGTTTTTCTCCACACGTCTAAAATATTTTATATGATCAAGGGTTCCCTATTAGGAAAAATTGTTTCCAATTTGAACAAACTCAGTCTGAATTAGTATAGCACTAAAGCCGTAAACTGTTTGAAGATGTTACTCAAAGCTAGCACACAAATTAAGTGCATTTGTGTTTCACTTTCAATACGTGCGAAAAGCTCAGCATAATACTTTTAGCCAACATATTATGAGTTGCTGATGCAACTGTAGTTGAAGCGGACCATCATTAACAACAATAGAACAGAACCGTTGCTCATCTCATAGATTCAAACACTTAAGGTCTTGCTTTGTCCTAGTATCAGTACGATTTTCTAAACAGTGACACTAAATTTGGCAATTTGACACAAAACAAATTAGACCCATTATGAAAAGAGTCTGGACCATTTAATCTACTGGCGCCTGCATACAACTGCATTACGCACTTTAAAAATAATCGTCCAGCGCGTTTCACTAATTAATACCAGGTGTTAGAGTAGACGAGAAGAGATCCACATAAAGCAACACTGTAAATGATAAGTATATTCAAGTGTCAATATTGGTCATTTAACAATAAGCAACCATGTGATTGGCTTTACTTCGCCATGTTGGAGAAACGTTTTGTTTGTGGCGATTATCCGCTTGTAACAAGCGAGTAGATGTTAAAAATAGACCAAAATATGATACTGCAAACCTCAGTTTAAGCCCTATTTTGTTGTATTACTGGGTCTTTTGTAACGGATATTTTATGTTGGTTTCAAATCACAAATACGTGTCGCCTATAGTAAACAATACCGTCGCTATTAATATCCTAGATAATACTCTTACGCCCCCTAATTGATCGTTAGCAAGCCTTTGGACAGAAGCTACTTCAAAGATCATATTCTGTCATAGAGAGTGTCAATTTAGCAATAATATTAAAAGTTCAAGTTTATCTCATTCAAGAGAAAAAAAAAAGTACAGAAAAAAAAAAAACAATAGAAAAAGATTGATACCATAGCCATTGGCAATTTTCTTAAAAATTTTCTAGTCATATATCAACATATCAAGTGCATCTACATTCTTTTCATACCAAATGAATCAATCGACGTCCCCAAATAGATCTTCCATATTTGGATGGGCCAAAAGTTTAAAAAGAAGTCACCTATTGTCAAACGACTCATTAAATGACTACCAGAATTCCTCCACTAGCAATGGCGAACACCTTGATAACGTTGTCGATAGGGTAAGAAGTAACAGTTTGAACCAAAGCGAGTATTTTTCATATAAGCATCGTGACTCGTTTTCTCAAAACAATGGTTTGTGTTATTTTGGTATTCCTCTAGAGGATGCCCTCAAAGAAGCGTCAGCCAAAATCTCCATTTTAAATGCCGATCAGAATAATAATGGATCAGAGTTTGGTCAAATACCTATAGTAGTCGCTAAATGTGGTATATACTTAAAGAAAAATGGGCTACAAGTTGAAGGTATTTTTCGTATAAATGGAAGCTCAAAGAGGATTAAAGAATTGCAAGTCATTTTCAATACCCCACCAAGTTTTGGGAAAAAATTAGATTGGGAAGGCTACACAGTCCACGATGCCGCATCTATTTTAAGAAGATACTTGAACGCACTACCCGAACCTTTAGTTTCTTTGGATCTTTACGAATCTTTTAGAGAGGTTTTGAGGTCCAGAACAAGGATCATAAGCTACATGAAGTATAAAGCAGAAAATCCCACCAAAAATTTCAAAGAGTCTACTACGTCTTTAGATGATATTCAATTGCTAACGGAGGAAAACATGAAAATTTTAAACACAGAATCAAATAATGAAATCAACCCAGAAACATCTATACAGAATGAGAAACCAAAATTTCAAAAGCAACTAACTGAAGAAGAAATACAGACAAAACTGAAGAAAAAATCAAGAAATTATAAAAAATTAACAAACGACGTGCACTCGGCAATAGATGAATATAAAGAATTAGTGAACCAACTATCCACAGCCTCAAAACAATTACTTTTTTATATATTGGATTTGTTGGCAATGGTACAAAATCATTCAAAAGAAAATTTAATGAGTTCAAGAAACTTGTCTGCGATTTTCCAGCCGTCAATACTATCACATCCTAACCACGATTTAGACCCAATAGAGTACGTGTTGAGTCAATTGGTTGTTGAGTTTTTGATACAGTACGCTTACAAACTATTACCAAAACATGACACTCCAAAAGAATCTGAAGTCAATCTAATACCCAGCGCCAGAGTGCATTCGGATAGTATTAGCTCCCAAGTGACGAATGATGCTTTGGCCGTGGGATATCAACATAACGTCACCAATTCAATACCTTTCGACTCAGATATGGAATTGTCCGATGGATCCTTGGAAGAGTCGCAAGTGCAGCAGGCAAAACTTAATGGAGAAGCCGGAGTTAGCTCTGTGAGCAATCCAGTACTAGTAGTGTCTAGTCCTTCTTCAACATCTGTAACTACTTAAAAATGTAAAAATATGTATATTTAAGAATGTATAAAATTATTTATTCAAGAATTGGAATTTGTCAAGAATTAAAGATTCTAATTTCGGATATATGATGTCAGACGAAGCACCGCTAACAGTGTGTAATATCCCCTTGTGAAGGTAATACTCTTTGAGGGGTTTGAGTTCTTGGTTATATTTCTGCAATCTTTTTTCAAAAATTTCAGGCTTATCATCCTCTCGCTTGATAAGTGGTTCCCCAGTAATGTCATCTTTGAAAGGCACTTGTGGAGGATTGTAATCAAGACTGTATATTCTACCACTTTTTTCGTGTACCCATCTGTTATTTATCCTCTCTAGTATGATGTTTTGGGGCACGTCCAACTCGACGACGAAATTGAGACTTGTATGGTTATCTAATTCTTGAGCTTGGTTTAAAGTTCTTGGAAACCCGTCAAGTAACCAATTGTCCCAATGTTTCAGTTTTAATTCATTTAGAACAAGACCTACTAATGTCGAGTCAGGCACTAAGGATCCGCTTTGGACATACTTCTGTGCTTCTTTACCAATTGCAGTACCTTGTGAAATTTGAGACCTGATTATGTCACCCGAGGATAAATAGCCAATTGGGAATCTCTTCAACAATTTCGATGAGATGGTTCCTTTCCCACTTCCAGGAGCTCCCAAAAACAACAGCCTCAAAGACATTGAAAAAAAAATGGTTCGATTGTCGTATGGTTTGTCCTATGATTTTATTATATTGTGTCAATCTCAAAATATCAGGTATCTAAATATGGACCGTCCACGACTCAAGAAACAGTCAAACTTTAGACACTATACAAAACACACCGCGTTGTAATAGTGATAAACCTGATACTGGAGCCATTTGTTTCAGAAGGTCAATTTGATGATATTCGTTCATATGCAAAAGTTGTAGACCTCAATGGTAAGATTTTTCCACACCAATAATTTGCATTCAGTCTGAGCTTATATCAAGAATTGGCTCAATTCTACATGCTAGGATAGCAACGCAATCTTAAGCAAACAATTGTGTCTTTCGAATGTGGAGAATGACTTGATCATAATAAATGGTAGCGCCGAATAACTATGATTTAGTATCGAGATTTTAAGCTGTCGCTAGTATGAATAACCGTTTGAGCCTTCACGAATTACAAAATATTACACAGTGCAAATGGTGAGGGTCTTTTTTTAATAACTTAATACAATGAGTGGTTGATGTTTTAACTTTTTTTACTTATTTGCGATTTTTTCGCAATAGCCTACTAGGTGTGTAAGTAAAACTACAAACAGTCCTCTGTATTAAGGTTAAGAGTTATATAAACTACCCAGTTTCTATGGGAAAACCTGGATCGTTGTCATCATTTATTTTGTGTTCTTCGTTTGTAGGTTTTAATTTCACTTATTCTCGTGAATAACCATTCACAACTCTTGTATTTCAAGACATTGATTAAGCATTACTATTTTCAAATGGTTCAAAATTTAACAGGTTTCGCTATTATTAAAAACACGGTTAATCAATACGAAATATGTTAATAATTTCTTAATAGAACATAAAATTTGCGGCCTTATTTTACATTACGTATATTACACATTTACTCTTCATCAGAATCTTCAATAATTCTTCTTCTTTTCCTATCCTCTTCATATTTTTCTGCTCCTGCCTCCTTCAACTTTCTTAATCTTTCTGCACCTTTATCAAACTTTTCTTCCTCTTCATCGTCATCATCCACGAAATCGTCTTCGTACTCTTCTTCCTCCTCTTCTTCTTCTAGTTCCTCCAAATCGTTATCCCTATACCTAGTCTCTGCTTCAAGCTTTTCTTCCTGCTGTCTTTTAAGCTGTCTGGTCAATTTTGTTTTTTGCTGATCCCTCAAAAGCATCTCTTGTTGATCTTTAAGGGGGTCTTTTGTAGTTGTGGATAAATTGATTTTTTGTTTTCCGTACAAGTTTTTCATGACGTTATTGATTCTTTTGTTTATGTCTGAAGCTGGAACCAAAATCACGTTCTTCTCTATAATGGAATCTGATTGCAATATTTCATGATCTTTGTATGATTTAACCAACAAATTGTCAGATAAGTTGAATTCTTTTAAATCAAAAGTCTCATTTCCCAACTTTAGAGAAATTGACCCATCATCCCATTGTATGAAATTACAGTTGGATTGTTTGATAACTTCGTCCATGTTTATCAGGTGGTACCTCCATCTAATTGTATTTTCGTTGAGTAATTTTTCCGCTAATAATTCATTATGCTGCTCCTTCTCTGTTAAATTTGATCTATTCTTTTGATTCTCAAGTACTTTTTCTTTGAATGTGTTAGGATCGAATGGATGTAGGTTGGCACCTAAAAACTTTGGCTTCTTTAAGAATTTCGTTGGCTCAGACTTTGTAAACGCAGTCGCATGTCTTGCTATTGATAAATCTATGTAAGTCTTTGGTTTTTCTACAACTTCATCCTCTTCTTCTTGTTCTTCCTCTACCGATTGGTTCTCATTGAATAAATCATCTACTTCTTCATCAGACATGATAGTTGTTGGTTGAAAAAAAAATCATTTTTCAGTGCACTCAAATTAAGCAAACTACTAACCATGAAGTTTTTCATAGATGATTTACCAATACTATTCCCATACCCAAGAATTTACCCCGAGCAATATGCGTATATGAGTGATATAAAAAAGACATTAGATGTTGGTGGTAATTGCATTTTAGAAATGCCTTCAGGTACTGGGAAAACCATATCTTTGTTATCATTAACAGTAGCTTATCAAATGCACTATCCGGAACATAGGAAAATTGTCTATTGTTCGCGTACAATGTCCGAAATTGAAAAAGCCTTGATCGAGTTGCATAAATTAATGGAGTTCAGAGCTAAAGAACTTGGTTACGTTGAAGATTTCAGAGGGTTAGGTTTGACAAGTAGAAAAAACTTGTGTTTGCATCCAACCATCAGTCAAGAAAGGACGGGGAATGTTGTAGATGAAAAGTGTAGGCGTATTACAAATGGCCAACTTAAGGAAAAAATAGAGAAAGGGATAATTACGGAACAACAGCAATTGGAAAACCCAGAAGTTAATAGTCTTTGCAGTTTTCATGAAAATTTAAATGAACTAGATCAACATAATTTGATACCACCGGGAGTCTACTCATTTGATTCACTTATCAAACATTGTAAACAAGAAGGTATATGTCCATATTTCACCGTCAGAAGAATGATCCCGTTTTGTAATATAATCATTTACAGTTATCATTATTTGCTAGATCCCAAAATTGCAGACAGAGTTTCTAAAGAGTTGTCGAAAGATTCTATAATTATATTTGATGAAGCGCATAATATTGATAACGTTTGTATAGAGTCCCTATCGCTAGATTTGACTGAAGATAGTTTAAAACGTGCTACAAGAGGAGCAAATAAATTGGAGCACGAGATTGAGAATATGAAATCTCAAGACAATGAGAAATTACAGAATGAATATGAACAGTTAGTCGAAGGATTGCGACAGGCGGAAATTGCTCGTGACGAAGAATTATTCATGTCGAATCCTATACTACCGCAAGATTTGTTAGATGAAGCAATACCGGGTAACATCAGAAAAGGTGAACATTTTATTGCATTCTTGAAAAGATTTATTGAATATTTAAAGACCAGAATGAAAGTTTTGAGTGTGATCAGTGAAACTCCAACTAGTTTTTTGCAACATTTGAAAGAGCTTACGTATATTGATAGAAAACCGTTGAGGTTTTGCAGTGAAAGGTTGAGTTTATTAGTGAGAACTTTAGAATTGAATGAAATTGAAGATTTCAATGCTCTTAAAGATATAGCAACATTTGCCACGTTAGTGAGTACCTACGACACGGGTTTTCAATTGATACTAGAGCCTTTCGAAACCGAGGGCAGTACTGTTCCAAACCCGATACTTCATTTTACATGTCTCGATGCTTCCATTGCCATTAAGCCTGTGTTTGAACGGTTTTCAAGTGTTATAATAACCTCAGGGACTATAAGTCCTTTGGATATGTATCCTAAAATGTTGAATTTCCAGACCGTGATACAAGAATCTTATGCAATGACATTAGCGAGAAGATCTTTTTTACCAATGATAGTGACTAAAGGGAGTGATCAAGTGCAAATATCTTCAAGATTCGAAATCAGAAATGACCCTTCTGTTGTGAGAAATTACGGGTCTTTATTGATAGAGTTTGCGAAAATAACGCCAGATGGGATGGTTGTGTTTTTCCCCAGTTATTTATATATGGAATCTATTATTTCAATGTGGCAAAACATGGGAGTATTGGATGAGGTGTGGAAACACAAATTGATTCTAGTTGAAACCCCCGATGCTCAGGAAACATCATTGGCTTTGGAAACTTATCGTAAAGCTTGTTGTAATGGCAGAGGCGCAGTGTTGTTATCTGTTGCGAGAGGTAAAGTATCTGAAGGTATTGATTTTGACCATCACTACGGAAGAACAGTATTGATGATTGGTATCCCCTACCAATATACAGAATCTAGAATCTTGAAAGCTAGATTGGAATTTATGAGGGACCATTTTCAAATTAGAGAAAATGACTTTTTAAGTTTCGATGCTATGCGACACGCGGCTCAATGTTTAGGGAGAGTTTTGAGAGGTAAAGATGATTATGGTATTATGGTTTTAGCTGATAAAAGATTTGCTACCAAGAAGAACAAATTGCCCAAATGGATTGCTCAAGCGTTGAATGATTCAGACACAAAATTGTCCACCGATATGGCTTTGGCCACCGGTAAAAAGTTTTTGAAGACTTTGGCCCAGCCCGCGGACGCGAAAAATCAAGAAGGCATAAGTGTGTGGAATTTGGAGCAATTGGAGGCCTACCAAAAACAAAATGAAAACAAAATTGAGCAAGAAAAAGAAGAATTTGATATTGACGATGAAGATATGGAATTATTATAGATGTCTATAGTTTTAGAAATACAACCACAATACATAAAAATAGGTATAGCAGGAGACACCAAACCAATCAAGACTGCATCCATAAATTATACACATTACGGGTCAACAACACCTATATTTTTAAGTGACCATTCATTAACGATTGAACAACAGCAGAACTTGTTAGCTAACTTCAAATACGAAAAAGAATATGGCAACTTGCTAGGCACATGGTTGCATTTATACAATGAAGATGTGTCTTTCGAACTACTATCGAAACTATTGTTTGATTTATTTTACGAATTAATTGAACCAAAGAAAGTCTTTGTGGTGGATCACAGTTTTAGTAACTCTTTGAAGAAACGATTGTGTGATATATTGTACAGATTTACAAGATTGGTGGTGTTTGTTCCGGCGTCAGTGCTACAAGTACTAGGGAGCAACAAGCGAGACGGATTAGTAATTGACTACGGTTGGGAATGTTGCACTGTAAGTAAAGTCATTGATTTACGAGAAATTTACAGTAGGCAATTTGTCCTGTGTAGTCAATTAGGAAAGAAATTCGGGTTTTATGAAGAAGTTGACATTGCTGGTATAATCAATGATTCGGAAATAGATTTGCGAAAAACACTACAAGAAAATATAATAGAGAATAGTGTTGGCTGTTGGACAGCATGTTCATTGTACTCGCTAAATTCAGAACAACAGGAAATTACAAAGGATAACTACTTGTATATATTTTCAAATATATCATCTAGATAAACTTCTTCCAACACAGTTTCCACTTTAGAATCGGAACGGAGAACCAAATCTGACCAATCTTTTTGCTCAAACTCGCTTTGTAATATATTTAATAAGACCTTGTCATCACTTATATCTCTGTCGTTAAAAAACGGAGCACCTTTTGGAGTCTCGCCAATTGCCAAATTCGACAAATCAAGTTTTGCTTCGTTGTCCAATGGCGTAGTCATGTGTGGTTTCATTCTGACTGCAACCGTAGGTAGATTTGTTTCGTCTAACAAACTTGGGAAATAAATTTCAGGCAAGGTTTCATAAAACTCCTCTTCGGCAGAAGAATTGGTTGCTGTTTTGACAATTGGAGATAAAGGCTGAATAGTATTTGACGCCGATATGTTTGGGTTTATCCTTTCAAATGGTTTTATAGCTTCCTTTTTCATGTTTGTGGAAATAATTACTTTTTTTCCTTAACCAAGTCACCTATATAATCTTGGAAGTATAGTATATCATTTTCGTACTTGTCACAAACTTGCTTAGAGTCTCTGATGTTGTTTATGAGCTGAGTTATTTTTGTCTTCATCTCTGTGATTTCGGTGACTTTGTCCATAATGTGTTTTGATCGGATATTTGAAGTGTGTACATACTAATTTTTTTTGACTGATCAAAACTTTGTTATCACTCAACCGAAATGTCATGGAACGGGTTTAAAAAAGCAATCAACAGAGCTGGAGGAGCTGTCACTGTAAAACAAGTGGATAAAACAACAGATAAGGACTACGATGTTGAAGAAAGACGTTACAGTACTTTGAAAACAGCAGGTACAAACTTACAAAAAGCTGCCAAAGGCTATTTGGATAATATTAGAGCTGTCACTGCATCACAAGTCACTATTTCAGATATTGTTTCTAACTTGTATGAAGAAAGTAAACAAGGAGGCTCCGTATATTCCAATGTTGGTACATATTACTCGCAAGCTGTCAAAGAATTTGACGAAGAAACAGTTAAACAATTGGATGGTCCATTTAGAGAAACTGTTTTGGATCCAATAACAAAATTCTCCAACTATTTCAAAGAAATAGACGAGGCAATTAAAAAGAGAGCACACAAAAAGGTCGACTATGAACAATGCAAATCCAAAGTAAGGAGATTGATAGATAAACCAGCCAAAGATGCAGCTAAGTTACCAAAAGCAGAAAAGGAATTGAGCTTAGCCAAAGAGATTTTCGACGAATTGAATAATCAACTAAAAGAGGAATTGCCTCAATTGATATCATTGAGAGTTCCTTATTATGATCCTTCATTCGAGAGTTTAGTTAAAATTCAACTAAGATTTTGTACTGAAGGGTATTCCAGATTGGCACAAATCCAACAATATTTGGATCCGGCTTCTAGAGACGAATATGCAAATGGTTTATTGGATGGAAAAATTGATGATTTATTGATACAAATGAATGGGTTGCAAATCACAAGCTTAGGCAAATAATTTGGAAATGTCAAGACTATAGAAATTCTGATGTTAAATGTAAAATATGCATTTAAATCCATGAGCAGCACTTACGAAATTGTTGTGACCACTTGAATCTAAAAATATACGTCTTTGTCGGGCAACATAAAATTATTTCTTGAATGTATCGACTTTGTGAAGGTTAATCTCAGTTTTTGTCTTGCTCAGAAACATCGAAGTTAATCGATAGTTGTCTTATAATTTTTCTCTATAAAATCAGTAAACCCGATCATATGCCAAACAAATTTGGTAAAAAGCAAAATAGCTAGTGGCCGCATTGTTGGATTGTTTCAAAATGGCTTTCTCCCTTGTGACATAAATAGACAGATTCTGCGTCTCGACTAATCGCAAATTTTGGTTCGTAAATTTGTGAGCATAGCAAATACGATCGGATGCCTTTGGAGCTTCTCAAAAGTAGAGCATTGGCCGCTGAAAAAGAGTTGATACGATTACAAAATCAAGCTGGACGTTACATAACTGAGCATTATGTAGTTTCTAAAATAAAAATGTGAAACTTTATTTGTACCAAGAAATTTGCCAGTACTTATTAGGTGGAAAAATGTGTATTGTTATACTTTGGTGTCAAAAGAAGTCAAAATTATTGGTCAGAATTAAAGAGGCTTATTGGAGAACCATAGAAGAATCTCAAATGCTCATGTTTTAAATTACATTACTATACTCACTGACACATAATATCTGCAGTTACACCTCTCCATTACTGGGATTGTCGAATTAGTGGCAAGTTCCTGTAGATCAGTAGTTGGTTCTTGAATAATATTTTTCAATTTTGTGGGTGCGAAATTACACTCATTACAGATTTAATTCATTAAAAAAAAAACATTTACAAACCCTCGGGGAATGTACCTAATACTACTACCAATT
This sequence comes from Insectozyma chauliodis, assembly GCA_030557115.1. NCBI lineage: Eukaryota > Fungi > Ascomycota > Pichiomycetes > Serinales > Debaryomycetaceae > Insectozyma > Insectozyma chauliodis. The sequence continues at coordinate 46,207 of JAKTVI010000012.1, read as the reverse complement.
CTAATATTGTTCACTCTATCATTCGACCTATCTTATGACCTAATAAAGCAAGTGTTTCAAAATTCATCGCTGTATCCTAAAAGTTTTGCAAATGTAAAAACTATACAGTCACACAATGTGTTGACAACTGAAATTTTAAATACAGTGGGCTTCAATTTCAATACCAACAAAGAGATTCTAAGATTCTTCAACAAATACAACAATCTAGCAATATACGCTTGCTTGGATGATATTAAATACGTGAATCATTTTATCCAGTCCGCTGGAGTTTTGAAGATATATCCAGATGGTTTATCAACCAATTGGTTCTTCGTGCTAAGTGACACAATGGCCATTGTCACCACAATTGGATTTATTTATTATATTTACAAGTTACTTCGGGATAGAGTGAAAATTGGATTTATCATTGGTTGGTTTGCTGCTAACTTATTAGCAGCTATTGCATCTGTCAATATTCTAGGATACCGAAAATTTGAACCATTGACTAGATTTATAAAAATAAGCTATTTTCTACAGTTGATAATATTGAACTCAAGGGAGTTGTTAACCAAAGACTTGAAGATTTCTTTACAAAATGGAGCTACACTACTAGGGATTAATTTCATTGGTTATCTATTGTCCCTCTTATTGAATTATAATCTAAGAACTTTTTGCCAAAAGAAATTGCTCGTGTTTACTTTGAGTGGTCTCATTGCTATTTTTTTTGATTACTTGTTATCTTTGACATTTTTGAAAGAATCGATAAAGATCAATTACAAAGATAAACTACTACTGAAAAAAATTGTCATTAATCCGGCAGTATATTCAATCATAGTCATACAAAATATAATTGTCATGATGCACTGGATTATTGTTGCACCCATAGGAAGCGTTTCCGTTCATAACACCAATAATTTTATCTATTATGTCGAATATGGAATATTCGTTGTCCTTATTGTTGCAATTTGCAATTACTGCATAAAAATCAACAACAATAAACAATCACTCCCAGAGAATTTGAACAAAATTGAAACGGAATGCAATAATTTAGACGTGATCAAAATCGAGACAAACCCAAAATGTCCCTTTGTAGTAATTTTGGGATTGAATCATAGTGTAAAAATCTGGAATCCAATCACAAAAATGAACTACAAAGTTGATACAGAGTTTTGGCCTGTAAATCATGCAAAAATAAGCGAAGATGCCAGATATCTAATTTTAATTAATTATAAGCTTGGTTTAGTTAGATGTTACGAAAATTCTAAACTATTATGGGCCCACAAAAATATTTATCTAAACAAAGACACAATAATATTAAACTCATTCTACAGAAAGAAGACCGTTCCTGGACATTTAGCGAAAAAAGTATTGCGTACGACCAGTTCCGTATCATTGACTTCAGTTGGATCACAAATTAATGGGAATTTTCCTTCGACTTCCAATGAAAACAAATTTGAATTTTTCTTTGTTACTAGCAGTCAAATCAATGCTTACTCCTGCCTGGATGGTACTTTTAGAAACCATCAAAGTGTTGCACCAATTCTTTCCTCAACTTTGGTGTTAACGCCTAGAGTCGCAGACAGAATTATTAATTATACGGAGGATAAATTAATCATTGGTACGATCATAAACAATAATTTGAAATTCACCGAATTAGTTCTTAAGGAAAGTTACAATCGTGCGATCCAATCTCATACCAGTTCAATAGTCGGCAAAGGATACGGATATAACGCAGTTTCTTTAGTCCCCTTGTATTTTGGTATGGTAGTCATTGTTAAAGACTTTATTGCCGAACTAGTTGATGTATCAACCGGTATAATTATGAAAAAAATCGAAATTGGAAATTTTAAACCCGGTAGCTTCAAAGTATCTCATTCGGAGCCGACACATTGTAAATTTTGTGGTTCTGCTTCAGTTCACTCGCTATCCGTAATTTATGAAGATTCAGGGTCTTTAATAGTGCATCAATTCAAATTGGACTCAAAGTCCAAATCGAACATTTGTCTAAGAGTCGAAAGAGATCCGAGAGAAATCAGATGTCAAGGGTTCAACAGTGTCCAAGAAACACACCGTGTTTACAACGACGTTTGCCAATGGAACCTCACAGCAGTTAATACTATCATTGGTATTTCGGAAACCAAATATATGGATGATTTAATAGATGAGTCATCCTCTTCGTTCACTTCAAATTTACAAAGTCTCAAACCACAATCAAGGATAGAAAAATCTGAATTGAGATCATTTGTAATTACGTTGAGAGATGGCTTTAAAACTGATTATGAACCAGTTTCGTCTGGGACAAATGTTATAACAACGTTTGGTTTCAAATCGATAATTTGCAATTTCGGGTCGAAAGTTGCAGTATTTTACTTGGGTAACGATAAATTGATCGAGGAGAGTGACGATTTGTACTTTAATAATGATTTATGGTCTAACGAATTGCTATTTATAAATAAAAGAAGAAATAGAAAATAAATATATATCTTAATTCGTTTTCCGGTATGTAGTTTTAAGTATTTTAGACAGCCGAGGTTATGACACTAGAGTTGAAACACCCTAACTTTAATTAACAGACGGTACTCAAATTAAACCTTTTGATAACCATCAATTAAAAACCGGACAGGTACAGATTAATCTTATCCAAATTTGGTTCCAGTTGGCATAACCAATTTAAATCAGTCCAAAGTATTTGCGACCTACTATACTCATTTGAAACACAATCCAACAAACAAAAGCTTGTATTCACGAAGCTGCTTTTTTTAGTTCCAACACAAACTCAAAGTTTTACATTCTTTAGATAGTTGTATTTGTTAGAAGAGCAATTCCGACAAAGTTTCTTAGTAGTAAAAAGTCACATCTGATGATTGGGTTTTGATGAATACGCAAAAGCAAGAACTTTTTGAGCCCCATGTACAAACATTTAAAAATACTCTGTTGCCATAGGGAAGAAGAAGCAGGATAATAGACAACATTGTTTTTTTTATGGGTCACTTATTTGATCATTAACATTCAGACCCCACAACATAAATTTTAGTTTCTCTTCTTTTCTCCATGGTTTGTCATGATTTGGCTTTACGCATGATCATAAATCCAGCGATGCTAAACTGATATAACGTCGTACGGCTTTCTCTCGATGTAAGGAATATTTGTTTACCTAATTAAACACAATCCACACATGCCGAGGAAGTTACCGTTTGTGGTCAATAGAGTATGCAGATTTACCAAATGGGTGGGTTAAGAAAAGTCAGTATAATAAAAATGTATGGATGCAATGATATAGTCAAAGTGGAGATTTAACAAACAGTTGGGTAAGGATGTAGTGAACAACTAGATGCAGTAAAAAATGGAAGAAATAGTAATAAAATTTGAAGATGTATAAACACTAAAGTAGAGATTAATTAGATAACTGAGGATGAGGATCTTAACTCTTAACTGGTACTCTTGCAGTCGAAGTCGACATTACACACCCGGTATACTCAAGATCAATTTGTCATTGAAGCAGCATGATGGGTTGAATAAATCTTTAGAGTGTAACAGTATAGTTCATGAATTGGAAGAAATAGGTCTGTTCACAGTTTGTGCAAACGAACAATAACAGAGACAAGAGTGATATGCATCTTTTGTTGACCAATAAGGTATATGAGTAGGTTTTGTAAAATAAGCTTGTGGCTACGAAAATGCACACTAGCGGGGATTTACTATTAATTGTCAACAATATACGATTTTAAAAACTCCGAAACAACCATATAATCGATTCAGGCAATAAACGCAAGGCTGATAAAGGAAAAGTTAACGTCGCGAAGTATTGAAGGGCGAACTCGGTTCGTACATAAATAACCCTTTCATGCAAATCACAAAATCTATGTATTTGTGGTGGTTAGTGAAGGAGTAACGTAAACTGATAGAATATTTTATTTCATGCAGAAACAAATGCACGAACTCAAATTTACGTGAATAGCCGTGATTCGTATAACAGTCGGATTTGTTACTTATCATTTGCGAACTTTTGAAAATGATTCGGAATAATTGGCCGAAAGCGGTTGCATTGATAAAGCCGGTGAGATTGTATCTGTAATACTTCTTAATCGAGATAAGGGAGATCTGCTCGTTTTTGTCGTAATCTTACCGAAAGCTTCAACATAGGTTTTGAATTAAACTTTGATGATGAAGTTGTGTAAAATGCGGATACGAGGAGAAGGATTATTTGTGTTACGAATTTTGCTTGAGCGGAGATGGAATGTAAGAGTGCTTCCTCGGAATCTTGACAACGCCGTTTAGTTCCTAACCCCCCCTCAACTAATTTTGGAGTGTGGAACAGTTTTCAATATCTAATTCATCGCAATAATACTTCATTCTAGATAAGATTAACTCTTGGCGTTGTCGGAATTACACCTTTGGTATGGAACGGAATTACAGTGTCACAAAAGTAAATAAATTTTTCAACAAATGATGTTTAACCGATAACGCTATAATTGTCCAAATTCAGCTCTGCTGCATTATTTAACCCGAGGTGCATTGTAAAATTGATAACAATAAATTGTTATCTGAAAAAGTTTTTATATAAGTAAGTAATAGTTTAAGATTTGGAAGATCAAAAAATAACATGTCCATGAAAGACTTTGAAAATAGTACTGAGGTACATCCAGTTTTATCCTTCACTAAAAAAGAGATAGACGATAAAGAAACTCATGTTTTATCAACAATCATATCTCCGGATGGGAAAGAAGTCAAAATCACAAACGATGTCGATCAGGCGATGAAATTTGCTATTGATCATAAAAACGAAATTGGTGAAATTGATGAAGCTACTGATAGAAAGTTGTTACGAAAAATAGATTTATGTATGTTACCAGTGATGATGTTGTTATATTGTTTTCAATTTATGGATAAACTAAGCACAAGTTATAGTTCCATTCTTGGATTGCGAGTTGCTTTAAAAATGAAAGGTGACATGTATGCATGGACCACAACTTGTTTCTACATTGGTTACTTAGCATTCGAATTTCCATCATCGTACATTTTACAAAGATTTCCCGTAGCTAAAGCCGTGAGTGTTTTTATTGTATTATGGGGTATGATTTTAGCTTTGTGTTCAGTTCCAGAGTATCCTGGTTTCATAGCATTGAGAACTATTTTAGGAATGTTGGAATCAAGTGTTACTCCTGCATTCACAATCATAACTTCCCAGTGGTATAAAAAAGACGAACAGTTTTTGAGAACTGCTTGGTGGTTTGCATCTAACGGTTTGGGTACCATTCTTGGAGGTGCCATAAGTTATGGATTAATGGAAAATGCCCAAAACTATTCTTTACCAGCTTGGAAATTGGTTTTCGTTGTAACAGGTTGCTTGTCAGTCTTTCTTGGAATTGTGATATTTCTCCATGTCCCGGACACCCCTACAAAAGCTTGGTTTTTAAGCGAACATGAAAAAGTACTAGTCGTCGAAAGAATCAGATCTAATCAACAAGGTTTTGGTAATTCCCATTTCAAAAAACATCAATTCATAGAAGCAATAACTGATCATAGAACTTGGTTGTTTGTTTTATTTTCCCTTTCTAACAACATACCCAATGGTGGAACCACAACATTTGGTTCAATCTTGTTGAATGAAGATTTCGGATATTCTATTTCTGAATCCTTATTGATGGGTATGCCATGTGGTGCAGTTGAAATTGTTGGTTGTGTCTTGTTAGCATATTTATCAAAATATTTGAAATCTAGATTAATCATGGCTATGTTCTCCAATAGTTTGACTATTATCGCTGTTTGTTTGTTAGCATTTGCACCACAAAAGAAAGCAAGATTAGCAGGCTATTATCTTGGTAATATAGCTCCAGTTGGATTTATTTGCGTTTTATCTCAAGTGTCTTCATCTGTAGCTGGACATACTAAAAAAGTCACCACAAATGCTATATTTTTAATAGCATATTGTGTTGGTAATTTAATTGGACCTCAAACTTTTATTGACAGCCAAGCTCCAGGGTACCAGGGTGGTAAAATTGGAATGGTAGTTTGTCAATCTTTTTCATTATTATGCTTGATTGCAATTTACGTATCGTACTTTAGAGAAAATAAGAAGAGAGATTCGCAGGGACAAGTTGATATGAGCCATATTGAGAACGTTGAGTTTGCAGACTTGACAGATAGAGAAAATCCAAACTTTAGATACGCTTTGTAGTGTATAGTTAATTAGTACGAAGGTTACGAAAATCCAAATAAAATCATTTTAACGTAGTCCAGCATCCATATTCCAGTATTCATATAAATCATATCTGCAAATCAAAATTGTTCGTCAGTGTAATTACAGTAGAGCCCCTCCAACCGCCATCCCCAGCAGCAGCCGCTAAAATGTCGCGATAACGCGAGAAAATAGAAAAAGTCTCGAAAGTCGTACTCTCTTAATGGTTGCAACACGCCTAAACTTTCTATATACCAAAGTGTAAACAAACAAATCGCACTTTATTTTTGCTTTAGTTTATTTTCATTGCAATGACCAGTAGTAAAATCACCAAGCCTAAAAAAAAAGGCATGACTAAATTAACATGGTCAAAGTATGAGGAAACTGAAGAAAGAATGCTAAAAGCAATAAGTTTATACAGAGATAGTCCTGGAATTACTATTCTGCGAGCAGCTTTAGAATTTGGTGTTAACAGACGTACATTGAATGATAGAATTAATGGTGCAAAAAACAGAATTACCGTAGCACAAGAACAACAGATTCTTGAACCAGTCTACGAACAAATATTGTTAGATTGGATCTTTTCGCTCAATAAAATGAGACAACCACCAACCAAGTCACAGTTAACATTAGAAGCTTCAAGAGTGTTAGTATCACTTGATCGGGAGCCCAATCTTGGGTCCCATTGGGCAGATAAATTTTTAAATAGGCATAAAAAAGTCATCAAATTAGGCAAAGCTAAAACCATAGAGACCAAAAGAGCTTTTGCTACAACATAAGCTACTGTTGAAAATTGGTTCGATGTATTAGCAAACGCGATCACAAGCAGAGGTATAAAACCACAAAACATATACAATTTTGACGAAACTGGAGTTATCCTAAATAAACAAGATTCTACAAAAAATGTGACATTTTATGGAAATCGAAAGTATCAACCACTATCAGCTGAAAATCGTGAGTCGGTTACAATCGTGGAATGTATTAGTGCTCTGGGAATTGTTCTTACTCCACTCATCATATCCAGAGGTCAGCAAGTTATGTTAAATTCGTTCAATATCAATCACATCCCGGATTGGCGATTTTCGTCCAACTTAAAGAGATGGATTACGAACGACTTGGCCGTAAGTTGGTTGAAGGAGATTTTCATTGCAGCTACCAAGCCAGAGAATCCAGATGAGTGGAGGTTATTAGTTATGGACGGTCATGCTAGTCATTGCACGACAAATTTCTTATTCAATGTCGAAAAAAAAAAAAATGTATCAATCCAACCATTAGTGCTTCCCGCGCACACGTCGCATGTGTTGCAGCCATTAGATCTTGCCTCTTTTGGAGTTCTCAAAAGAGAATATAGATCACAGTAGGATTACCATTCAAGTAATATTTTCCTTCATAAGGTCGAGCGGCGTCATTTTATTTGGGCTTACGAATTAGCTAGAAAAAGCGGTTTTAGTAAAAAGAAAATATTGCCAAGTTTTAAAACAAGTCGTATTCATACGTTGGATAGAGATGTTGCTAAGAATAATAAGTATGTTCAAGCATGCAAAGAAAAAGAAGCCGAGATGGTTCCTATTGATTTTCATGATGAGATTAAGACGAGATGCAAAAGTAGGGTTATTTTGAATGAAGAGACTTATGAACAGTACAACTTTGATCAGGCTGTTCGTACATCCAACGAGTTCAAAGAGTGACTCAAGTACTATACTTTAAACAGCAATGATTGGACAGAGGAAAGGAAGGTTTCAGTCATAGCTTGGAAAAGTCAATCGAGTCTTTAAACTCAGAGCTTATACAGGTGAAATTAAAAAATGAAAAGTTAGAGACAAAGCTTCAGTTTGATCAATTAAAACCATTAGAGTTGGTTTAAAAATTGACGAAAACACGAAGATGGTTCACAAGGCTGCCATATGCTCAAAACTTAAAGAGTTACATCCTAATGCAACCATAGATGATCTTATTACTGGATGCGATAATGAGTGTAGGAAATAAAACCGCTTATTCTAGCTAATTCGTAAGCCCAAATAAAATGACGCCGCTCGACCTTATGAAGGAAAATATTACTTGAAAGGTAATCCAACTGTGATCTATATTATCTTTTGAGAACTCCAAAAGAGACAAGATCTAATGGCTGCAACACATGCGACGTGTGCGCGGGAAGCACTAATGGTTGGATTTTATTGCTGATACATTGAATAAAGAAATTTGTCGTACAGTGACTACCATGGCCGTCCATAATTAATAACCTCCACTCATTTGGATTCTCTGATTTGGTAGCTGGAATGAAAATCTCCCTCAACCAATGTACGGCCAAGTCGTCCGTAATCCATCTCTTTAAGTTGGACGAAAATCGGGATGCGATTGATATTGAACAAATTTAACATAACTTGCTGACCTCTGAAAATGATAAGTGGAGTACGAACAATTCCCAGAGCACTAATACATTCCACGTTTGTAACCGACTCACGATTTTCAGCTGATAGTGGTTGATATTTTCGATTTCCTTAAAAAATCACCTTTTTTGCAGAATCTTGTTTATTTAGGATAACTCCAGTTTCATCGAAATTGTAAATGTTTTGTGGTTTTATACCTCTGCATGTGATCGCGTTTGTTAATACATCGAACCAATTATCAACATTAGCTTCTGTTGTAGCAAAAGCTCTCTTGGCCTCTATGGTGTTAGCTTTGCCTAATTTGATGACTGATTTATGCCTACTGTCGCGTTGGAAATTATTTCCTGATAAGTTGCGCACAGGATGCACATTCCATTTTCTATTGAATGACAATGGCATCTAATTTCTCTTGAGCTAAATTCATCTCATTTTAACCAATTGTAAAGTTCGTCCGAGTTTCCTTCAGTTATCAATCTCGCGATAATTGACAACTGTCAGATTCTCGTTCACTTAAGACTCTTGAATATACTAATAATTTGTCTATTAAAACTACTATCTCTAATAAAACCCAAAATACACTTAATTCCCATTCTATACCGGGAATCACTTTCTTTATATAATAGCCAAATTACCAGCACATTTACCAGTTGTGCATGATAACAATTGTCCTTTTTGTGATATCCATTCCTGTTATGGGAAACTTTCATGCTAATTTACTTTCTTCGAATACTGCAACTTTTAGCGTGTTCTAACCAAATCACATATTTGTTAACGTTATCCAGGTGCAGTTGATCCCAGTGCAGTTGATTTTTTCTCCTGCATATAATGTTTTTGGTGACATTTTGGGGAACAATTTAGTAGAATTTCGGTAATAACGTAAATCTTAAGTATGAGAAAAATAATAACAATTTTTACTTTTACACGTAAATAAAAAATGAAATGTATGACGCAAAATTAAAAAAAATTATGTAAGTGGATACAAGATTTTATATCCGTGAAAATTAACTATGGTAAAAAAAAATACATATATGCAGGAGAAAAAATCAACTGCACTGGGATCAACTGCACCTGGATAACGTTAGAGAAAAATTCGTGTGAATTTTGTTCCATGATTTGTATTGAATGTGGCTATTCAAACATTGAACACTTGTACTCCAAATATGACAGTGAGTATATAAAACTCACAATATGCAGTAGATGCAACAAAATTGTTGACAAGTACATTGAATACGACTTGATCCTCTTGTTTTTGGACTTGTTGTTGTTGAAAAAACAAGCTTACCGACATTTGAGCTACAACTTAGTCGAGCTTGGCTTGGAAACGAGCAAGAACAGGAACTCAATCAAGCTAGTGCTTGTGCTATTGTTGTTTGACGTTTATTTGACGTGGGCGAACGAAGAGAAAAGTCACTACAAATCAAACCTAATCCACATTGTTCTATCCCAATCGCTCAGCATCCAGTACTTGTATTTCATATTCAAGGTCGTCGTCAACCAGGCGATACTAAACGCAAGCATGCAGGTCATGGTAAGGAAGTTTAGCGGCTGGACTAGCCAACTACAAAGGTATTCATTCAAATACAAGACCTCAGTATTGTTGATCACGTTCATGGTCAGTAACTCGATCAAGTTGTTTCCTATATTGATGTTGATTTGGCCCTACGACAATTTATCCATCACAAAGCCGTCGGTGAGTGTTATTGCTTTCGTGTATACAATCGAGTCGTTTAGGATTGTTACTGGTGTGCCGTACTACAAGCTACTCATATTTTTATGTTTGTCCGTTATGCTACAGCATGGGATATTCACAGTACTTAATTCATTTGTAATTGGTTGCGTATCAGATTTAGATCCTTGGAAATTGATAAATGACGAGATTGTTCAGAAAAAACACAATTGTACTGTATACCTACACTGGGCATACAATTTTGTGTTGAAAGCAGTCATAACTTGATTGTAATTTCTTGTATTATAAATATATAAATCTATATAAATTGACATCACATACAATCGACGGGAATTCAAAAGACTTTGTTTGAAATTTCTAACCATTGCTTTCAATTTTACGATAAAATTTTATTTGATGGACTTGTTAATCCAGTCGTCGTATTATTTAATATTTTGATAATACACACAATTCATCGTCTTGATCTTTATATCGTCTTTTTAACAAATCTTTTTCTTTACGTTATAATTTCAGCCATTGATTTCTAGTCCCAGTCGTTGTTGTTGTAAAAGTCTTGCGTCTTTTTATATGTGAAACCATCCGGCGAGATCAATAACAAATTTTGCCCTTCTAATGCAATCAAAGGCCCGTCTAAGTCTTTGATCAAGTTAGGATATTCAAAATTCGTATTTGATTCTCTTCTTTCGTCCAATGTAGATTCTAAATCATTCGAGTGTGTCCCGTTCTCAATCGCTTTCAAAGCTATAAAGCTTGATAATTGGATATAATGATTTTGAAAGCTCCACAAGAAATATAGCGTGAGCATTGGTAGTGGGGTTATGAATGTCGCACATGTGAATGCGTCTTGCAATGCCAATGTGCCCACCATGAACAATTGGAATATAAACAATCCCAATATGATCCTTCGAAATATCAAAGGCCACACTCTTCCAGTCGAGTGCGGTGGATGAATGCATGCGTACAATAATTGATATTTGCTCACGAAATACCCAATGATGAAGTAAATCAACCCTGCGGTTAGAATCTTTGACGATATAACCGAGTACACTAATGTGATGATGAATATTAAAATTGGCTGTGGTAACTGTAATCCGAAATTGTAGATTGGCGGTTTATACAACTTCAAATAATCTCTTGGTGTCTTGCAACTGAACAAAGATTTTGTTGAAAATTTTATCAAATTGCCCAAAAGCAACAACTGGAATGGAAATATTCCTAATCCTTGAAGAATGATTAAATCCACATAAAATAATGATAAATCTCTCAATGACTGGGCTAAATCGTACGCAATCTTGGTAGTATCACTCAATGATGCAGTTCCAAATGTAGTAAACACCAAAAATAAATTCACAAAGATGTAGAAAAAGTTCTTTGCTACTGAGGATAACTCTTCATCACTGTGAGACGAAAATCCTTGTTTCTTGGATATCCAGACGTAGAACAAAGGAACGAGAATGTTCAAAATGGTAAATAAATATGTTGGTAGTAATCCAGTGATCACGGTTTTCAACCATCTGTGGTTTTTAATAGCTTCACCCAAACTTGGACTTATCTTACCTATCGACTTGACGTTTAAAAAGCTTGCAATGTATTTAACAGGATACACCAACAATACACTCATTAGTCCAATGAACAATGTGACTAAAAAAATTCTAGTATTACGGTCTTGTCTAGTTAAACATAAGTTGTCCCATCTGATATCATGTGGAGCAGGAGCCAAACTTGTGACTAAATGATTTACTTTTGGGTCCAACACTGCCTGGGCCAACATTTGAGCTTGAGCGCATGTTTTCATAGTCAAAAAAGCAGTTGATGTAGGTGAATATTCTTTACCTCTTGCTCGCTTAATTTCCTTGTCGATTACGGTTAATTTCTCAGAATAGAATTTTATGGAATCCACTTTTGGGCCAATCAAACCAAACCAGCCTTTTTTGAACTGTGGCCGTTTATATTTCTGAAGGTCTGTTTCGATGATTTCTGATATTTCTTCGACAATAGATGAATGAATTGAAGTATCATCGTTCTCTCGATCAGGTAGATTGAACAGATCGTTAATGCGGGTGTTTGTTGGTGAATTTAACAATTCATTCTTACTTTTTATACCGTTTTTGTGGAAAAATTCAACCCAACTTTCCTCTAATTTTCGTAAAATTCGTTTTCTATACTTAAATAAGTGATTCAAATTTTGCCATTCACGAACTATCAAGACAGATTCGACTTCTCCAATGTTCAAATTTTCAATATACGTTGTTAACTCGATCTCGTCTCTTAATTTTCCAGGTATTCCTGATATTTTCACTGTTTTGTCGGTGACTGAACTTTGTTTGCCCAAATATTTTTGTCTCATATTGATGATCTTATTAGTGGATTCAAATAAAAAATAGGCAACAATCAAGGTGAAAACGTATGTGAACAAAGTATACAACCAAAGAAACTTTTCATATGATTTTGCAGATAATTCCATTCCCATCATCATTTTCAGTGTTGCGATCATAGTTGCATTATGTCTATCATCGGGATAATCTTGATCCACTCTTCCAGTAAACTTATACCGTATCGGAGAAATCACCAAAACAGCAAATATAAAGCAACTTGTTAGTATTTTGATGCACATTTTAAAGAATATCAATAACACTACAGCATCCAATCCTGCGTATTCCAAAATTTGTGATTCATCGATCTTGTAAACTATTGGAATCCAACCAAACAACGAAGTCGAAGGCAACTTGGGTAAGTTTCTTCGTGAAGACGAATGGGTGCTGAAATTCAAATGATTGAAATTAGCATTATAAATTCTAGGGAACCGAAGTCGTAGTATTGAGAACGTGATCAAAGCAAATATACCCAACAAAGATGCAATTACGATTTGATATCTAGCAACCCTAGTCGAATGGGGTTTATATATTCTTTCATCATCATTTTTGAGATCAGATAATGATAGTAGTGATTCTAGTATTGACATATAATATGGCGGTCGTACAAATGTGAAAATCACAATCGAAAAAGTAAAGTGTGTTTTTCCGTTGCTTCACAATACATCGGCTTTTGCGTTGACAATTGAAAAACTATTGTGCGTTGCTGACACCAAAGCCATTTGCCTTTCGTAACCTGACAATCTTAAAAATCTAGTTGCGTGGATGTTGCAAACGATGCATTGCTGTGGTGAAATGTAAGACGTGTCGATCAATCCAAAACCAAAACTGTAAAATAATTCAACTCACGTTAATGTCTCGTGCGCCATTTATTCATTTATCAGATGTTTGTGTCCCGTGCGTTTCTTACACAAACCGCGCACTTTTACTAACCGAAAAAATTTATATTGACCTTTGCAATTTGATATATATTCAATCATAAGAACGTCGATACTACAAGTTTTAATCAAGCACTGATCTCCTCCCAGCAATTTGATATTTGAGATTGAAAATGCTAGTTGAAGTTATGTAATATACGCGTCTTACGATTTTTTTAAATAGGTGTATGTCTAGGGCTGAACTTTTGTATTATTTCGTAAATCATTTCATTTTTTATGTTTTGCTGTAAGCTGTTTTCGATAGTGTTGCATTGAATGCATCATTCACTGCTTATTTCTTCATGAAAATGCATTTCCTCGTCGCTGCTAGGAACAAGTTTCCTCGTGAGCTTCGCAATTTTATCATCGTACTGACTAATAAAATCAAGCATACGACTCATTTTCGAGGACAAATCTAACTTTAAATCGCCAACTTCTGCTTTCAAAAGGTTTAAATTCTTTTGATTTTGCTCAATTTTATCAATCAAGTCTTGTAAAAATAAATTGAATTGTGTCGCATCCTCTAGCTTGAGAGCCTGATTTGGATGTAAATTGGAACTAGAAAGTATATTCGAGCTGTTTGATTGTTGAGAAGTAGCTGTATCGCTAGTCTGTAACATCAACGGATCTTTATACAATAAAGAATCCTGTGCATTTGAATTTGAAAATTTGCTAGTAGTAGACTCTGAGCCTGAAGCCCCCAATAACTCTGTTGGATTTGAAATTGAATGTGGTTGAGTTTGAGGTAGTGATCGTGATTGTTGTGGTGTTTGCTGTGAAGACTGAGTAGTCGTACTTGGCATTAGCGTTTTGTTTATTGAATCCTGATTTAACATTTGATGAATTGGATTAACAAGATTGTTGTGAAAATGTTGCACCGACTGATCAAAGTCGCTGCTATTAATCAAATAACTTGCAGTCTTTTCTTGATCAAATCTCGTTGAAAAATTGGGTAGATTTGAAGTGTGTAAATCTTGAGTTGCGCCAACTAAATTTGAAGAATTGCTAGATGAGGACAATGTGTTGCTCGAAGAGTCATTAGAAGCTATAGATGAGTTTCGATTTAAATTGAATAAATTCACATTTGAGTAATTGTTCTTGTACATGAAATCAATTATGTCAACTAGTAATTTCTCATTTTCATTCAAGTTCAATTGTTGAATCGAAACATTTTCATGTAGTAATTTGTTGATCAAATTTTTTTTCATGGATTGAAATTTATGATTGATTGTTCTTGATTGAATGATGTTTGAATTTAGTTTCTCATTAAATTCACTCAACACCTTTTCCCAAGTTTTAATCTTGTTGCCTCTTGTAAATATATCTTGTCGATTTTCATGAATCAAACTTAACAAATAGTTCTCCGAATCGTAAGTAAATTGAAAATTACTTCTCTTATTTTGATAACTTGACAGGAACTGCAGTGATTGTGATTGTGGTTGTGATTGTGGTTGTTGTTGTTGTTGCTGTTGTTGCTGTTGTTGCTGCTGTTGCTGTTGTTGCTGTTGTTGCTGTTGTTGTTGTTGTTGTTGTTGATGGTGACGTTGCTGTAGTTGTTGTTGTTGTTGTTGTTGTTGTTGTTGTTGCTGTTGTTGCTGTTGTTGTTGTTGGCTTTGTTGTAGATTTTCAGTGTGCTCTCGTTGTTGCTGGCGTAATTGTTTGTGAAGTTGTTCATGTAAACCATGGAGTTGTTTCAACAGTTGATCACCTGAATAATTATTCATGATAATCGGAGTGAAGTTGTTTGGATAAGGTGGAAATATGGTAAAAATGAAGAAGTGGGAGATGGATAGTATTTATAATAAATCAACGATATACATAATGGATCAAAGTTAAATAGTAGGAAAAATTTAAACTAGTCATGAAATACATTTTCGTCCTAAGAAAATACGGTTTATACATGATAATACTATTAACTATCGATCTATGTATGGAGTATAAATATAAAATAGTACACAAAGTTGAAGTTATAGTTGAACACAAAAATTCCCATTTTTATCTAGAGCTTTCCAATGATTGCAACTAAATGCTGATTAGGAAATGACTACCTCGTAGTAGATTCAGTTGCAGAAGAAAAGTCATGATTGTGTTATGTCCAATGTCACCAACTATTAAAAGTCTGCGGAAGCAGAGACGTTTAAATTTAAATCCATGATTTTTTTACTGTACAATTAATTAAATTTGACTAATACGATTCTACACTTAATAATTATATGTTGCGTTTTGTGCTACCAATTCCAGTTCATCTGTTTTCGATCATTTTTCTTTACAACTTTATATATCACAACCTAGTTTAAACCCGGTGGGGGTAGTGTAGTACTTCAACAAGCGTAACAAAGTTGAACTTTAATTTTTTTATTCTATGTCAAATTCAATAAATAACGCACGGCCGTTCTCTAAGGTAGCCCGTCATTTCTTGCAATTTTAATCAGTGACAAATAATTTACTAATACCTTTTGTGCTTAGTTAATTCGATATCTCAGTATGGTTTTAAATTTAAAGCTACGGATCTGACGCTTAGACGCTGATGGTTTAATATTTATTTGATCGTCATTTTCCGAAACGCCGTGAAATTTTCCAACTGGATTTTCAAATTTCAAAAATTTGAAGCATAGAGAAAGTGCAATAGAAAAGTGCAATAGAAAAATCTGTGTACCAAGTTTTTATAACCGACCAACGATGATTTCAAAACAAAAAGAAAAAAATATAAAATTTTAGAATTTATATAGATCTGGCGGAATATATGATAAAACACAATTATTGATAATAATTCTGATTCTACCAAATTTCACAGGATACTTTACTCAAGTCTGGTTCTATCAAGAGTCATCGAATTTATATTTGTATATGTAAATACACAAAAGTGACAGGGCACATCTAAAATAAACGAAGCTGTTGAATTTGGTGAACTGAATCGGTACAGGCTTAAAATTTGTGGTTTGTGTCGATAAAAGCAGAAAAAGAGCTATATTTATATCAATTATTAAGACTGGTTTAAATACGTTTAAAATTCAGGAACATCTGTTATTGCTTGATATTTCCAGTTGGTGTGAACTTATACATATTAAGTATTTGTCTCTGGCATAGGCGCGAATTGCAGCTACAACGCATCATGTGCAAGTATAATTTCGTGATGTTGAATAATAACAGGCTCTCAAGATTGAAAGTTTAGATTTCAGGGTAAAATGAAATGACGTTTCAAGGGTAAACTTATTTACACCAAGTATAAATCAAGAAATCCCGATTTATACACAAAAACTCCCCATAAGTAGCAGTTTGGAGACAACGGTTTATTCAATTTTTGACACAATAATAACTTTTGTCAGTAAACGCAAAATCACAAAACTAGAAAAAGTGCGCCTTTTTTATTTTTTAATTTAAGATTTTATTTAAATTTTCGCTTGCATCGGTGTTAAAAATTTTGGACGATTGTTGACGCTTCAGCTAGGAAATAAGCTTGACGGGTTCAGAGAGATTTATCTCCATTTCTTTCTTTGCATCTATTTTGATCACATGGTAAATGAGGTCAAGAGTGAGGAAATATGTGTTTTTTCCCTATCTCAATCTCAAGACAACAACGCTATTTGGTCTACAAGTTTAAACCATTTGTAAGGTCAGAACTTTTCAAGATAAGATTAGGGTTTGATCTGGCGTGTGCTTTGAAGTATGTTGCTTCTATTGTGCTATGGAACATATGCAAGAGGGATATAGGCAATACCTCAGTGCTGTGCATATGTTTCATGTGTAGTTTTGTGTTGCACGCATCGCTTAAACCAAAAGTTCTCCGAAACGCACCATGTAGGATAAGATCAACTTACAGACGCGGTTTATTCAATTGTCTAGAGATCCTATTTTGCATAAATGTGTTGATTTAGTTTGTACATTCTATTTACGTAATGAAGACATCTTTATAAAAATGACAATTGTGCATCTTGCAGTTGTTGGACAACTTTATTCTCAGACACAAGCTAAGATTCCAAGCACTTCGGTTTTGTAACAAAGCAGAATAATCTACGGCTGCTGTTCGTTTGAGTTCGATTTCCCATTTGTCCAAAGATACTTTTGCTGGCAACTACGCGGTGGATGCGGCAAACTCACTGGCAAAGATGAAAAAAAAATTCAATGTTTTGATTTACTACAAATTTAGCCCTCTCAATGTCTACAACTAATCACTCCTATGCCTACACACAAAACTTTCTAGAAAGACAGACTGATATATTGAAGCAGCCGTTTAAATTGACTTCATCACTCGTCAAAGTTCTTGCTGCTGGAGGCGTTGACGATGAAAAGTTTACAGCTGCTTTACACAAACTAAATTCGAGCTTGATTCATAATAAACAAAAATTTTATTCCAATGAAATTCACCAACAGATAATCAAGCAAATTCTAAAATTAGAACAGCAAAATTTCACAGTCATAAAACAATTGGTTAACAAATTGTACTTGGTTTTGCAGCCTATTTTGTTACCAAATTTCAATCAACTATCCAATCTAGACAAGAGGGATAAACTAATTGAATTTAATGAATTGATTGATGAACTACCCGATGAGAAGTACTTGGTTTTAGAAAGAGAAAATCTAGTTGAAGATTTTGACTTGAACAAAAATCCAATCGATGAAGAAAACCAAGATTTATACGTTGAGAATGAAGTTTCTAATCAAGAATCTAAGAATAGAAAACAAAATTACTTAAATTTGATGATTGATCAAGTAGAATCAGTAAATCAGCCTGACGATGACTTAATTAACAAATATGCCAAAGTGAAGTCTGATTTGTTACAACTACATAATCGCTTGAAATACAAATATGACAAATTAGAGTATTTACAGAGTTTAAGATCCGATTTGTATACCACACTAAATTTGAAAATTGAACAACCACGAAACAAAGATGAAATTTATGACAGTGATGAAGATATCCCATCCGAGGATGAACTCACAGAATTGCAAGCTAACTTATTAGATGACAGCAGCACCAACTCCACATTAAACGAACTCAACAAATTCAGAATATTAATGGAAAAAGTGAGCTTCAAAATAAACGAAAATAATTTGTCTGGTTTAGATATGCGAGATAAAATAATAGAGATGAATAAATGATTATTATTAGTATTTTTATTTATAGTACAATTTCTTCAAGAAACTAAATCAACAAAGAATTAGAACCTTGGTTCACTTTGCCATTATAAACTCTCTAATCGAATAAACCGAATCCCATATCGTCATCGGATTCTTCTTTTTCTTCTTCTTTTTCTTCTTCTTTGGCCTCTTCAGCGGCACCACCAGCAGCAGCAGCACTTGAACCTGAAGCTGGAGCAGCACCACCAGTTGGAACTGAAGCTAATTTGGTGTTACCTTCAGCAATCAAGTCTTGTAATTGTTTACCTTCTAAATCTTTCAATAAAGCAGATAATCTTGATTCTTCAACTTCGACACCAACTGATTCCAAAACTGATGAGATATCGGATGATGATGGGGAAGCGTTACCACCTTGGACTAATAATAAATAAGCAGCTAAGTATTTCATTGTTTATAATTGTAGAATAATCACTTTTAAGCAGACAAATGGCAGACTATCCTTTAGTTACAGAACTAGATTTGGAATTTGAAAAATTGATAAAGTAAATTTTTCTCTTCGTTAGAAAAGTAGTGCGTTGTTAGGGCTATAGCCTCAAACATTAAATGCAGTACAGAAAAAATGTTCCCACAGATACTAAGAGTGGTATATTTTTTCCAATGAGTGGGACCTTAACTATGACAAAGACAAACACTAACAAAAATAATCGCACTACCAATTTTTACAAGGGCACACCAATCAATTTTTCATAGTACCAAAAAAATCTTTTTCATTTTTCTTGAAATCTATTATATACAACGAATTAATCATGGTTGACGCTAGTATGTACCATAAGCCATAATAATCGAATCAATTACGACTACTGTTTACAAGCTGTATTAAAGAGATAAATTTTTCAAGACTCGAAACTGTTCAAGATATATCATTGATTTGTGAAAGATGTAACTGAATACTAACAATTATCTAGCTGAACAAAAAAAGAAAAGAACTTTCAAACAATTTTCATACAAAGGTGTTGACTTAAAAGATTTACTCGAAATGTCAACTGAAGACTTCACCAAATTATGTGGTGCTAGAGTCAGAAGAAGATTCTCAAGAGGTTTAGACTCAAAACCAATGGGTTTAATCAAAAAATTAAGAGCTGCCAGAGCTGCCACCGAACCAAATGAAAGACCAGCTATCGTCAAAACTCACTTAAGAAACATGATTGTTGTTCCAGAAATGATTGGTTCAGTTGTTGGTGTTTACAACGGTAAAGTTTTCAACACTGTTGAAATCAAACCAGAAATGGTTGGTCACTACTTGGGTGAATTCTCAATTACTTATACTCCAGTTAGACACGGTAGAGCTGGTAACGCTTCATCAAGATTCATGCCATTAAGATAAACTCATTCACAACACCACATCACATAAAAGAATAAAAATATATAACGGTCTAATACATATCTGTAATTTATAGTAATCATTTTTGACTGATTCGAGCTAATTGGAGGTAAATTCTAAAAGTTGAAGAACCAAAAATTATAATGTAGTACTAAGCGGCTTAGAGATTACGCTCTTGGAGTAACAGAAGAAGAGTGACCTAATACAACACCTCACGCAACTGTAAGTGTAATGTGAGCACTGTTTTCTCTAATACTACGACTATTTATTGCATCGCCCGAAAAGGTAGTTTCGTTTTAAGCGCTCATCTGAAAAATTTATAAAACATAAGAGATGTCAGAGGTACGACAAGAATTACATCCGTTGAAAGAGATTACGTTTGGTGCTGTATCAGGCATGATTGGCAAATTGGTTGAGTTTCCTTTCGATACAATCAAAGTCAGATTACAGTCGAATTCCTCATCCACCTCGACTTTCGAAATGATAAAAAAGACTCTTGATGAAGGTATAATCGACGGGTTTTACAAGGGGTTGAAAGCTCCTTTGCTAGGCGCATGTTTAGAGACGTCGATATTGTTTACCTCATACAACTTTTCGAACGTGTATCTACTGCGAAGATACGAATCCGAGGGCTTGGCTGCGAAATGTATCAGTGGAGGATTCGCAGGGCTAATGGCTAGTTTTATATTAACCCCTATTGAGTTGATTAAATGTCAACTACAAGTATCAAACTTACTTGCAACAAACGCTCATACATATTCAACGTTGATTAGACGTACTTTGAATGAAAATGGAGTCCTGGGTTTATTCCATGGGTTGAGCTCAACCATTGTTAGAGAAGTTATAGGCACGTCCATCTGGTTCGGAACTTACGAATACATCAATGAAAAATTTAAAACGAATCCGATTATCAAGAATGAAAATTTGCAACTATTATACAGTGGAGCAGCAGCTGGGTTGACGTTCAATTTAACTGTTTTTCCAATAGATACCATCAAATCCAATATTCAGACTTACGAGCTATTGAACAATTCAAAAAAGAGCGGGTTCCAAATCACAAAACACATCATGTCGAAGCCAGGCGGTATTGTCAATTTATACAAGGGTTTGTCGATAACGTTGATAAGATCGGTCCCTGCGAACGCGATAATATTCTACATCTACGAACTACTCAAAAAAACATTCTAAAATGCGTCTATTAGAACATGTTGGCTGCCCTTTTTAAATCGTCTACATTCAACAAATCCGATCCTAATTGGTAAAAATCTTGTAAATGAGATTCGACCAAGTTCACCGGCCATGTGATGTCGCCCCAGATTCTCGTTTTTAATCCGTACTCGTGTGCCGTGTCAAAGTAAGGCTTTAGCGTGTCTTTTTGAAACTGTGTGAACTGAGTCTTTTTCGATTTAAGGTACTCTTCTTTACCCAACAAACTATTCAACGAAGTGCTCGCAACCCGTGACAATTTCGACCATTTCTCAAGTTCAGCGGTATCGGTGGTATTGGTGAAACTCAGCAACGGCCCGTCCAAAAACAAGTACCGTATAGCTTCAGTTTGTACTTTCTCAGTTGGCAAATTACCCGTGATTGTCAAAATCACGGGTCCGTCAACGAATGTGTCTGATGTGGAGTTGTAATAAGTCAAGTAACCCTTTTCGATGAATGGCTGGATCAATTTCACTAAATGGTCATAGGTTGAGTTGGCCTCAGTTTTGAAATCGAACCAAAGATATATAGGCGTTTCTGGATCATTGTAGTAGATACTATGTTTCTCGACATTTCCAATATACGGTGTTCCTTCCACGCTTGAGTTGGTGTAGCTTAAGCTCGGATTGACAAAATCAAGAAACGTCATCAACGGATTCAAGTACAAGTTGAACAATGTGTTGATGGGTTTCAAGAAAATCTGGTTGTGTCCTACATACACCTCGTCGTCCCTGAACCAAAGATCCTCGTCGTCGTTTCGTTCCAACTTGTACTCGTGTGGGAAATACCATATGTCACTCTCGATACTGACTGCTCCAGCACTGAGCGCGTCGTAGAACGGGTGGTATCTCCAGTAATCGTTGTGGGAATGTAGCGGCTTTGGATAAACATCTCTAGTCAATCCTTCAATAGTGTAGTTTATGGGTATCACTGGTGTTTCGGCGGGTGACTGGCCGTCATATGTAAACACTTTACTAGTATCTGGAACATCCCTCGCACAATAAGAACTAGGTTTAAATACACTAATCATTGTTTGCTGAAACGTGGTTTGCAACAATTAATTTTTCAAAACACAATCTGACATCAGAGTGCTACCAGATGTTATAGATCTTAACAAACGAATATAATAACTAATGTCATCTCAAATACGAATGATGTCGTCTATATATATTTTAATCTATTTACTCAATATGGACTCTAAGTGTTCGTTCAACTGGTTCATCACTCTAATTGTATTCATCATCACTTCTTCATTACAATAGTAAAGTTTAAACTTGACAAACTCGCACAAATTGCTCAATTGGCCTAATATTACGTTCTGATCGAAATTTCTAACACACTCGTCGTCAATTGAAATGTCAATCTCTTTTTTTGTCCCATCTTCTAAGAATTCTATCACCAACTTGTTATTCTCATATTTGTTGAACTTGATGTATTTTGTTAAAACGGCAACACTAGCAACGATGGACAAGTTTGCGGACGTGAATGTCAATGTGAACATGGGCAACTTGTTCCATGACTGCTTGACATTCGCTTGCAAGTCCGGATCGTCGTACCATTCGCTGGTTTTCAACATATCCTTTATGCTATTACGTTTGGGTGTTTCGTCGGCCGAATCGTCCAACGAGGTGGGTCCTATGACAATTGAGTAGTTGGAGTAGTCTGAAGACGGAACTAATTCTAACAACTTGATGTACCCTCGTATAGATTGACAGAGGTGGATTAAACTCATCCATTGATTCACGTCAAATGCCTTCAATTTGGTGGTGATGTTTTCTTCTGGTAGAAACTCGTTACTGATTAACTTTGTGATTAAATCCTTGGGTTTCCCGTTCTCATTCTCGCTGGTTTTGAATTCAAACCTGGAAGTGCGGAAGATTGTGACTTCGCTGACAAACGAATCGTATTGGACAATCTCGGCAATACGAAGAATCAAATTTGCAAACCAGTACACAGCATTTATCACAACCAACCTCTTATCTTGAAACACCTCGTAGTACATATTGGCAATTTTGTTTCGTAGGTTGTCATTGAATTTGTCCTTATACACGGTGTTTTCAAATGTCAAACTCGCATTAGATAACTTCGCCATTATGCTTTCAAAAATTTTGGCTGACAATATTAAACTAGCAACGTCTGACGGTATATAGTTTGACTCAAAAAGCTGGTTCCAGCTGACCCGATTATTGACAAGCTTCAATTGATAAAAATCAGCGCTATTCAACGGCAATAATATGTTATTCGAATAATGGTCTCGTTCATAATCGAATTTGAATCCATCGAGAATCGACGATAATTTATAATAAGGTCGCCCTTGGTTAAACCTGAGTATAATTATATGGTTGATATAAAACGTCCATATCAACTTCAAAATCACCTCTCGTTCATATATTTGTCTTCGTGTGCCAAAAATATGCGGAGTGTCATTGGATATGTTAGTGAGTTCAAACCTTTTTTGACTAAACACTTCAATATAATTGTTGTTGGATATCGTTTCCCATATTTTGATGTTTATCAAATTGATCTTCTTAGTGTTGAACCGTATAGACGTGCAATGCGTTATCAACTTGTAGCATGCAATTATACCCAAATTGTTCAAATTCTCCCAGTACTTGTTCATTTTGTCGAGCCAATATAGTTCATCGAATATTAGGTCCAAATTAGGTTCTTTTCTTTTTATCACTAGACAAATTGACGCAACAATTGCATGGATCAATGACGCGTCAACATTTAATGATAAGTTTTTCAATAAAATGGATTTCGATGGAAAGTATTGGTGTGACGGCTGGTTATAAATATAATAATAATTAAATACTTTATTCAAAATTTCCCATCGAGGTAAATCATATTTAGATAAATCCAAATCTGAAAATGAGGCTTCTGGTAATGGCTTTTTTAATTCATTTTCTGTCACCTGGATTTGATCTTTCTTTACCATAGGTGAAGATAATTTTGATTCTTCGAAAACTGGAGCTTTGCTATATTTTGAAGCCTCGGCACCAGATATGATGGTAGATTCCGTTTTACTAGTATCGCTTAATTCTGGAGACGAAGACCGCATACTTTCATCATCTTCTCGGTAATAATGTTGGTCATAATGCTTTGGATACCTCCTGTGTTTGTGATATCTTCTCGAACGATGATCATAATCATGATGTCCATGGAAATGAGGATGATGGTGACGAGGTGGCCCGTGATGGAAAGGAGGTGGACCAAAGTGATGGTATGCTTGTGGCCCGTGCGGCGGAGGACCAAAATGAGGCAGCATTCCTTCCAGAGAAGGAATTGTGGGTGGTGGTGGTGGTGGTAACGGATAAAACCTTGAGCCAGGTTGATGAAATGGAGGTGGTGGTGGATGTTGGTGAGAATGTGGATGTGGTGGAAGGGGTGGATGTGATGATGGATGGTTTAATGGTGGAGGTAGATGATGATTATAATGACTCACGCCTTCGGCGTTAGTCGGCCTAGGAAAATTGTAATTATCCTTGGATATAGAAGAAGAAGACACAGACGTCATGTCTTCAAACGATTGGAATCTATTTCTGGGCATTTTATCCATGGTTGTACTTTGATGAGAATTCGAAGGTGATGACACTTTATTTTTGAACGAATCATTCTGTAAATTGTTTCCTAAAATATATGAGCTCACTCTCTCCGTAGATGAGGCTACATCAGATTCTTTAAGATTTTCTTCACCAAATCTATTTCGTTTCAAAGAATCTGGTGAATTTGAATTTTCATTATCCACTCCTGTTCGTTTCTTTCTTTTACCACCTCTGTTGCTCTGCACAAACACACACTCTATATCCAAAAATGCACAATTGGAGCACACCCTTGTTTTTTCTGGTATAATTTTGCTTGTACCATCAGCAACTGTGATTGTACTAACTGGTTCCCCATCACATTTGATTTTCTTTTCTCGACATGATAAACAAGCTCTTCTAGCTACTCTCCTTGTTGATTGAGAGTTTGTCGACGCACTCACTGTCGAAGGACTTTGCGACATCAAAAGATTGTTGATAGTTGAATTAGTTTAAAACCCAAAGATTTTTATTTAAATGCCGTAAATGAGAGCAGCAAAAAAAACGCACAAAACCAAGATGAAGTTTTTTCCAGAGGCTAAAAATAGTTTTTCAATTTACGGCCCAAACTTTGAGGAGGATTGAAATTGATATGAAATTGTGAATGGTGTGAAACTACGAATGGTCACTAGAAATGAGATTGAGTTGTTGAGAGTACAACATAGGACGATGTTGAACCGGCCTATGACGGGATCACCTTAAGAAAAAGTATAAAAAAGTCTTTTCAACAATAGATTTACAGTTTTGTGGCTTGCAACTGAAGCTGAAATAAAACATGGGAGTTTATTTGAGAAAACAAGCAACAATAATAAAAGTGTAATCTTTAAAATTTCAATTGAATTTATCACTTAAGCCACCTAATATTTTTTACATGTTTTTTCAATTTTCCGTCGCGCTAATCGTTGGGCTGAAAATTTATATTGAACACCGTGGGATATCAGTTTACAATTTTTAAGTTTCGTGTTGTTTGATCCGGCATTCAATTAAACATCAAAAAAATGCAACAGTTGAAAATACAGTTAATATAATATAATAAATAAATTTCTTGGTAAACTATTTACACAAATTATTTGCTAACTTGTTTTTTGAAACTTAATAATCTGAAAATCTCAACCAATTTAACGCTACCAACCAATAATTCTTCTTTAAAATAAAATAAGAAAGCAGCGGTTAAAATAGATTGACTCAATTTAACAGCCAAACCTCCATATAAACCTTCCAAACCTTCTTCTGCAATGATTTTCTTGATTTCTTGGTACATCGATAAATTTTTTGGTTTGTTAGAATCATCTTCATTTTCTAAAGTTTTCTTCTTGATGTGCATCCTTGATTTTAATGTAATATAAGGATAAGTCAAACTGGTTGCAATTAATTTACCAAAAGCACCAATGAAAAAAGCTTTAACGGCTGTGAATGATTTCTTACCTCCGTTTGCTATAATGACATTTTTAATTTGTTCAAATATAGTATATTGAATAATTGGATTTATAACAAGAACTAATGCAGGTAAAACTCCAGCAAATAGCGTTGTAATTCCATCCTTTTCAATGATATTCAAAATTGTTTTGAAAGTTGAATTTGAAACATTTTCCTCACCTTTTTTCTTCTTCTCTGTCATCATTCTGGTATTTGCAACCCAAAATGGATTTGATCCAATACAAGTTAAAGCCCCGGCAATTGCACCAGTTATTATAGATTGTAAAGTAGATAATCCTTTTCTATTTTTACCGTTGGATTTAAGAAATACATTGGAAGTCAATTCGTAAAAGTAATAGTAAATGAAATTGGTCAATGTTATACCATACAACGCACTTTCTAATCCCGAATATAATCCCAAAACCCCTTTTTCTTTGATGATTTCTTGAGCAGCTATGTATGAAGAATTTGTTTTCAATCTAAACAATACCTTCTCGCTAGCACTTAAATTATCTAGGTTTGTTTTGATTTCGTTTTTCAATTGGGCCTCTTTCTCTTCCTTTTTCTTCGCTGAAGTTTGAGCCAATGTTGATAAAGTAACCAAAGGATACGTTACAATCATAGACAACGCACCACCGCCTGCACCAGCCAATGCATGGGCTATTTCCTCTGTATCTGCTGACATCACTACTTAAGTTTGTAAGATGAGTTTAAAAAAAAAAAAAGTAAAAAGTAAACACTCCCCAAGGGTTAAATTGATTGGTATATATAAAATCGAGCACAGTAGTGTAAATGTGGAGAATAACTTCAAATGGAGAAATAAAAATAAAGATCAAGTCGCGTAGAATATAAATTTACCACGGGATGTTTATTTAAATCACATGTAAAAAAAAATATTAGGTAATGACTTAGGTAATTTGGCATATCGAAAGAGAACAAATTAAAGTTTACGTGGGGTAGACGTTTCGTTGTATTTGTGTAAGTTTACACACAAGAGCTTAAGACAGAAATGTTGTTTTGAAATGATAGAGGGAGAACTGATTGGCAAACCACTATCAAATGAACTTTTAAAATGAATGTATGTGCGGATTTTATACTTTCTTAGTTTTGAGCCAAATTTACGTAGAAAGTTTCAATTGTTTTTGATCCATTTCTCAATGACCAATTGGCAACTGGCTAATATTGCCCATGTTTAAACAGAAATTGTGTTAGATTTATACATCGAATGTATTCTACTTCACGTTCAACTATTGTCGAAGCCTAATTTTAAATCTGGCCCAAGTTCAGGCACAAAAGTTATATAATCTTTAAATAGAAAGCATCCTTTTGCGTTAGCTATTTATATAAAATATCAGACGTTTTAAACTCATGTGTAGATTCAAAAGAAGGGTAGATTTTTCAATGTCTAACCTGTACCGATGTGTTGTGCCAATGATTCTATTATACTTTCGTATAGACTATAGGCCAAAAAAAAGACGTTTTGATCTTTGCACAAACATAGTTTAGTTTAGTGTCTGATCTATGCTTATTACAGACCGTCACAAATTGTCGTAAATCAATAGAGATGTTTAATCATAAAAGAATTCAGTTTTGAGTTTACAGGCAAAGAATTTCTCCCATCCAATTAATTGCTCGGATACTGTGAGTAGCAATTATAAAAAGCCTATCTGGTTGGACCTTTTCATCAGCAAAATCAGAGTTTCAGCACTTAAATGTTTCCACCACCTTGTCACAAAAAGTTGTATTTTGATAATGACCCATCGCACGACTCGCGTATAACTCCATAAACATTTTTCTTCTCGATTCATTCCCCGTACAGATGGTCAAAACTACAGACACCCGTCAAGGGATAGTGCAACGATACGCTATATTTGCCGGTATAGCAATCACGTTGTTTTTGATTGGAAAGAAACACATTGCTATAACTAAGAACAAGAGACACGACAAGGAGTCTGATTCCAGCTTGCACAATTCCAGTGATAATGAGTTTCTAGTCACTACAAAGCGTCCTGGGTTCCCTACCAACAACCCGACGTTGGATTATACCAAGGGTGAGCGAATTTCGAAATACCAAGGATCTGGAGACGCATATAGCTCGAGGAAATCAGGAGATCGCTTATCGATATACAGTGTTTTAAAAACCAAGTTTTTCCCCGATGAAGAAGACAAAAATTTGTACATACCTTCCAATGACGACAGGATCAATAAATAATAAATATATATTACTCGTCTAGCAAGTCGTTGAATGTGAGTTGATAGATCAAGTTTGATTGTAGATATTTGTCCAAACACCATCCACAAAGATGATTGTCTTGCAATTCCTGTAGGATCATAACTACATTAGATTTTATTTGATCGTCGAAATTGAACAAGTTCAAAAGTAATAATTCAATTCCTTTGTTTTTATCAAATATTGTTAAATTTCCTCCGTGTGCAGTCGAACTTTGTAAACTAGATGAACTATTTGGCGGAATTAAGTAAGTGACTAGCAAGAAGATCTCTAATGATTTACCACTGATTAGATACTTTAAGATGTTGAACCAAATTTCTCGCTCGTTTAGTTTTGAACTACCAACATTGACAGATTTATTATTTGAATTGCTATTTAGCTTTTGTAATTGATAGTGTATGTCAATAATTAGATTCAACTCATTGGATAGATTAGGTAGATGCAAGTTGTATACAAAGTTATCATTGTATAGCAACATTTGAAACTTCTTAGAAATTAATTGATAACATGATATCTCAACTAATTTGTTACTATCACTAGTCCAACAATACCCTATACCTTCTAACAATAAAATCAAGTCATTATTGAAATTATTGAAATTCTTTGAGCTTAATAAAATCCTTATAATTTCATTTATATGTCTTCTGAATATTAATTGTATCGTGGTTAAATCATCATTGTAATTGAATAGCGAAAGTTGTAAATTTGATAAAAATTTTGCATCTTCTGATATGATCGAATTTTTCAAACCACTATCTTCGTTACCCCCATATTTGGAAGACAACAAGAATTCATTTTCGTCAAGATCATACAATAAATCCCATAATTTGTCGTTTTGTTTAAAGAATGGATTAATTGTACCAGCAAGATATGAATCACATTCATTTAATAAATCAATTTTCGAAACGTCTATGATTGGAAATATGTTGTAGTTATTCAAAATTCCACTTAAAATGCCACCACCAGTAATTATCTTTAGTATCAATAAAATGAAATCAATAATGTACCCGCTTGAATTCTCGTAACTGAGTAAAATTATTTTCTTCCCCGTCAACATGGCATTGATTAGAATTATGATTGGCGGTGTTTGTAATCCATATATCGTGAGTTCATCGTTCACATACGGCGTTGTCAACTTAGCTTGTAACAAATTTATCAAATTGGGCTTAAAATTCAAATCAGTGGGATTAAAGTAGTCACCGATTGTATCTGGTAGTTCGATTAGTGGCACTTTTATAGGGATATTCATGTTATTAAAATTTATAACTGAATTGAAACTTAAATCTTTTCTTATGAATAAATCTTCATTGACCAAGTTCTCATTGTTGATGCCAAACAATTTATTTCTGAAATCTTCATCATAATAGATTTTATCATTTATTGGTAAATCTAGTATTGACGTAATTAACAATTTTCTAATAATCGAGAGGTTATCATTGATTTCGAAATTCTTATCATTTATGCAGTTGTAGAATTCCTTCAAATATTTCAAAGTATCATCCACAAAATACAAGTCAAGGCAAATTAGTAGTAAAGGTTTGAAATTTTTGAAAAAATGCAATTTGGTCAATATACTCAATGACTTAATTCGTGAGCCTCTTTTAAATTGATCATCCTTATGATTCACCACTACTGTATACAAATAGTAAGGATGAGGTTCGCAGGTCTTTTTATTGTACAAGTATTGGAACTCGCCAGTATTGGTGTTTCGATATAATAAAAATAAGGTGAAATCTTCAGATCTCTTGTGAATTTGATCGGGTAACATCAATTCGGGTAAAAAATACAAATTCTTGACTCCCGGGATATCAGTAGGGTATTGATGTACCAACAGTGGACCTTTGTCTATGTGGAACTCTGCTGTTATTATAAACTCTATATTTGGCATTGTCTATTGATATTGATAATTTTTTTGTTCGTAACCCATACAGAAAAAAATGAAACTACTATGAAACATTCAAAAATACAATTTTTAATAAAACAACATATAAAACTACACAAGCTTCTTCACATTTGAAACAGATTTCCAGATCTATTTCTCAAAATAATCTTTCATCTCTTCGTCCAACTCTTCAACTGTCTTTTTCTTATTTTGAGGTTTTTTGTTTTTTAAAACCTTCTTTTTGTTTAAAACTTTTTTACCTGGTTGAGCATTTTGTTTTGGATTAGCCAAAATTCTTGAAGCCAAAGGTTTTTTACTTGTGTCAATGATTAGTTCTAATTTCAATTTACCTGAACCTCCATCAATTGACGCGTTATTATATTTATCAACGGCCAATGCAGCGGCTTTGTTGTTTTTAAATATGACAGTTGCAAACCCTTTAAATTGACCTCTTTCATTGTAACTCAAAGCAACACTACTTACATTACCAACTTGTGATTGAAAAAATTCCTGTAAAAATGAATGTTAGTTGACTATATATACAGAATTGAAAAAAAAAAAAAAATATTGAATTTGAATTTGAATTTGAATTGGATCAAAAAAAAATGACTCAGTTGATTAGCTGTTTTAGTTGAATAAGTTAAAGATAAAAAATATGAATGCTAGCATCATTTAATGACATTTGTGACTGACAAGTTTCAGTAAAAAGATGCTTATGTTTAGTTGTGGATGGTTTATTAATTTGGAAATGCCTTTACCCGCCAAGATAAAATCACATTGATTAATTTATTAGTAAATCATGGTTACTCGCAAATTTAATTGGAGCAACTAAGGTCTTTCCAATCCATCCAACACCACAAAAAACATAAACTTAGCCTATATGCTCCATGCACACTAGACGATAGTTCCCGACAAAATCTGTCGTTTATAGAAACATTCTTTTTATCCTCAATTAATCAACTAGAACATTGGCCAAACCGACGCTTAGGAACAAAACGGATTTTCATTGAGATTCTTATTTCATTTCAAAACATATTTTTTTAGAAAAAAATTTAGAACCCGAAACATACCTTGACATTCTCTTGTTTTAAATCTTTTGGTAAACCAGATACATTGACTTTTGTAGCGTAACTTAAGTCCAATGCAGGTAAAGAAGCACCGCCGGCAGCTTTTTGCTTCTTAAAAGATGCAACAATTGGTTTTTTTGATTTATTGGTAGTCAAATTTTTACCGACTCTGTTGTTATTACCTTTGGGACCAAATTTTGAGCCTGGTCTTTTTGTAAATGGTTTTTTAGTCGATTTAATAATATCGTCTAATGATTTATCTAATGAGGCGGACATGATTATTGATAAGTGTTGATAAACTAATGTTCTGTGTAGAAGTTTTTTCGTCACGAAAATTTGCTGGTTGTTCAGTGGTGAATTTTGTTACACACGCCTCTGTAAAATAGTGCTTTACACGACTTGTTACGCGCTTCCGTTTCACTAGAAACACTGGGTGCTATAAGTTGTTACAGTAGAATCTGTACAAATCCTATCTATTAAACAAACCTATGGCAACTCCCTTCTTTTATACGTTGATAGAAAGTATTTAGCATTTTGCTTTTACATTTTTAAATTTTGACGACTTATCATTCAAATTCCACTTGAAATTGATTTTCTTAATATAAATATTTTGATTCGTTATATGCCATGATAATACGCAAGTATGGAATTAAAGAAGGTGTAGACTAGCGCCTCCTCTGAGTGCCATGTACAAAGATTTTTGAGCAAAATGATAGCTTATATTTTTTAAAATTTGCAGCAATTTTTGCACCTCAATTGAATTTTTTTTTTTTTTCATCTATTAGGTTAAAAGCTATATAAACTACTTAGTTTCTATAGAAAAACCTAGACCATTGTCTTAATTTGTTCTATTGGTAGGTCTTAGTGTGTTTGTTTGAGGTTGGTGAAATTAGTGTGGCCAAATTGAACATACAGGACCAAGGGTCAAATCAGTTTTTTCAGCTTGATCAGTTTAAAACTATAAATCGTTGAGTTGATTGCTATTTCAATTTTTTTAAGATTGAATATGAAACTAGAGATTCAAACTGTTTATCTAATTTTTCTTTACTAAGTCCTATACAGATGAATAACCTTTGTTTCGTTTTTTTTCGTTTAGAAGTACGATTCACTTGTTTTCTACGTCGACCAGAGCTAATTATTTACTTTATTAGCTACAAGTATCTAATTATGCCTTTTACTTGTACTACGTGTTAATTGTACGGCTAATAAATATCTCCCTGAATATACACAAAGGTCATAATAGTGTATCCCAGTGTTCACGAGCGCTACCAAATAGCGGTGCAATGATAACTTAAGTTCAATAAAAAAGTTTATATAACTAAGTGAAGCTTGAAGTTGCTTGAAAGTTCAAGTCAATTTACATAGCGACAAAAAATCTATTCTGCTGGCATTATTTTAATTGCGCTTGTCACAATTACAAATATGAACCATAAGTTAGTGTTATTAAACATGGGTAGACAGTTGCGCGATTAAAGTTTTTTAATGCTTAGCTAGTTTTTCAGGCTTAACAATCCTTAGTTTAGCTTTGATTGTTATTAATAAAATTACGAGAGTAGCTTTTGGTCGGTGAAGATTCTTAGAAACCGTGTCAATAAACAAAGATAAATGATAATCATAGTTTAGTAATGAAGTTCTTTTCATTGGTTCATTGAAGATGCAAAATTAGCGTTTCTGAATTTAAATTACACAAAACACAACTTGAAATTGTGACCAACTATGTTAACTGTGGTCAATTATTAATATAGGAATCCCGATGAGTGCGATTACAACAGTTATAATCCGAAACAATTATCAATAGAAGAAGTAAGCAGTTGTCCTTGCAACAGGCTCAGAACAATAACTATTAGATCAATGGAGGGATCAGCACGTGAACAATTAATTTTTGTTTAGATTGAAGATTTATAAATATAAGATTAATTGAGATATTGTAACAATAGACTAAAACACAAAACGTTTGATTTATATTTAGCCATCGAAAATTAGAAGCCACAATAAAAATGTTTAGGATAAAGTTTTTGTACTTGATGCACGATTTAATATTATCTTCTTGAGACATGGAGAACTAAAAGGTACAAATCCGAAATGAAACTTACGAAAAAAAAGATGGTGTTTGTAAGAGTAGAACATTTTCTTCAAACAACATGGCTTGTCAACAACACAGCTCAATCATAAATCGGAATAAGTTGCATACATAAAGCCGTTGATCTCGTAGGAGCTGAAATATTCTATTAATATCACGGAGAAAGGAGTCGTTACAATTACACCTATTAAATCGCACCAAAAAAAAAAAAATCTCAGGTAAGGATGCAATGAAAACCCCCAGGTAAGGATGTAATAAACACTTGGCTTAGGATGTATAACACCATTATATAGTAAAAAACTAGGTAAGGATGCAATAAACTTGAAAGCTAAGGATTTAAAGAAGAATTGAGGATGCTAGAGAAAGTTCTTGTTTTTGTGTCAAAGATCCTATACACCAATACTTTACTGGGTGTAACTGTAACGACTCCGGAGAAAGAACAGAGAAGAAATTTGAATCGTAAATCGCATGGTCGTGTGCATCATTTCTATTGAATTTGACGTTTGTACTTTACCACGGAAGACGTCGTTATGGGTCAAGTTTACTTAACATCAAACAGCAAAATCTAAAATGCACTCGAAATTTATTATTTAACACCTTTTACATGTCTACAAAATGGACCATCAACTAAAAATAAAGATTTGCTAAACAGGATTGATTTTTTTCATTACAATATCACGGCATTTTTTGTGTATCATCGTCAACCCTTTGCAGTTTAGATAACAGATGATTGCACCCTTACACCAATAGTGCTATTTTTTTTAGTTTGATAGATACAAGAAATACCAAGACAGTAATGATATATTATAACCTGTCAAATTAAAGAATGCTTCTACGTCAGTCAACAAGTGTTTTAGTTTTGAAGTAGTACATGTGGTATAAGTGTGGACGAGCAGCCACACTGTGGGATCACGATAGGTCAAAATCCTATTTAATTTTCATTGAAAAAACACAAGAAAGAAATCATTATCTACGAGTTTAAACTTTTGAATTTTTTTGAGCTGCGATTCCCAGCTAAAATGTGACAGAGGAAATGTGATAAAAAACGGTAGAGTGGTTCAGTATAATAAGCCAGCCCAATGTAAACATATTCCAAGGAATCAAGATGAAATATGTTTGTAGGTAACATGTAAAAATATTGTACGGCACCAAACAAAAATTGTTTTCAGCAGATAGACAATTTAACATAAACACCCATGCACCAACTCTAAACTTTGAAAGGTTTTGGTTATCTTTATCAACTCAGAAATAAAATAAAAAACCTATTCTTACGATGTAATATTTTACAAACTTGTTGCAAAGCTAGTAGTGCTGGAGTGAGATAATTCCAACTTCAACAAAGATGATATGGTGGTGTCATTTAGAAGATTGGTGCTGGGGTTGTGTTGCGGTTAAAAAAAAGATTTGATTGTCTGCAAATAAAATAAAATAAAATAAAATAAAATAAAATAATACTGATGAATGTTTTGTGTCATATCGAATGTCCGAGTTTTTAAATAAATGTGATTACAGATTAAGAGTGTTTGATATGGGAATAAATTAATTTAGTAACTGATTGAAAATCGATAAATCATTTTTTATTTTTTTATTTAAACATTCAACTTTTCATTCAAAACTTTTCTCTTTTTTCCACCACTTAATCTTCAGTTCA
Source organism: Insectozyma chauliodis (assembly GCA_030557115.1). NCBI lineage: Eukaryota > Fungi > Ascomycota > Pichiomycetes > Serinales > Debaryomycetaceae > Insectozyma > Insectozyma chauliodis. Next base: position 11,114 of record JAKTVI010000012.1, on the reverse strand, counting down.
CACCACACCCACATTCTTCTATCCCATTCTTACTTAATTTATATGCATTTGAATTACTTTCATTAAACACGACTTTTCTTCTTATTCAACCATGTTTGTTTTGTCCCTCGGTTTATTGCACAATTATGGCTTCTCAAGTACAAATGCCACTAGCACATCAAATATCTACACGATAAACAACGCTACAAATTCATCTACATTCCAATATAATTCATTCACTGCATTGGATATTTTAAAACAAAAACTCAGTGTTTTTAAATTTTTAAACCGCTTGATTTACGGTACTCAAAGATTAACCGAATTGTTTCCGCCAATAAACCAAATAAAAAGTATTAATAATTACAAAACCAACGGTAATTCTTTCCCCAAAAATTGCGCTGCCGACGACTTAGAATTAGGCTTTGGTAATTCTGAACAAATTGAATTTTTTGATAATTCTATTCAACAACAAAATCATCATCATCATCAGATTTTCAATCAACAACAAGTATCTCATAATTACAATAATAGTTACAACTTAAACACAAAAGACAATCATCATCATGTTAATGCAAACACTCCTGTATTTATGCAACAAGTTCAATTAGACGCACAATTAAACTCACAGCCAATAAATCATCATTCTCAACATCAACAACGACCACAAGAATTTTATAACGCACATTCCCAGTTGGATCAATTCCAAAATGTTTATTGTCAAAATCATTCTCAATCAAGTAATTCTCAGTCGAATAATTCTGCCTTACCTATTTTTGATGATTTTTTTGAAGCTCATCAAAACCAAAGTCAAGCGCATATCAAAAGGTTTAATGAGGACATATTTCAAGAGAAAAATGATTATGACGACGAATTACGTGTATTTGATTTGATGGACAGATCTACAATTTCATTTTCACCGAGGAGTAGTAATATGGATTATAAATCTGTACCATCACCATATTTCAGTGATTTCAATAAACAACAACAACATCAACAACAACAACATCATCATCATCATCTTCTTCAACAGCTGCAACAAATCGATATTTCAAAAGAACAGGTTTCTGATTACGAACACAATTACAACAATGTTTATTTATCTTCATCGTCAGTTTCGTCGACGGAAAGTCATTTAAGTCCTTTGGATGATGACTTATTTGGAAAACTCGCAACAAAATCTTCAAAACAAAAGACAATTCAAAATAAGAAAAGAAAATTTAAATCTACATCATCTACATCATCAACGGATATGGAGTCTTCAATTTCACCATCATCTAATTTGACTAAGAGGAAATATGTTAAAAAAGCAAAGAAATCCGCCACTTCAATTGAGTTGGTAGATTCAGAAATGAGAATTATCACAACTACAACAACTACAAATAACACCACTGTACGAAAAACTTCTTACACAAGCAAGAATGGTGTAGTGGACCATCACATTTTCGAATGTCCTCATTGTGATGCCAAATTCAAAGTAAAAGGTTATTTAACAAGACATTTGAAAAAACATAGTAGTTGTAAGGCATTCTTGTGTCCCTTTTATCAAGAACAAGGCAAGTCAGGTACTAAATGTCATCCAACTGGTGGGTTTTCACGTAGGGATACGTTCAAGACCCATTTAAAAGCTTTGCATTTCATATATCCTCCAGGTACAAAATCAAACGAAAGAAACATGTTTAGCGGACGATGCGCAGGATGTTTTCAATTTTTTGAAAATAATACTCAATGGTTGGAAAAACATATTGAAATTGGAAATTGTCAAGGAACAGTTGAATTCAAAGAAGAAATTAATCGAAAATTATCATCTTCTTGTTCTAATGACGACCACAGTGATGAAATTAATGACGATGATGATGATGATGATGAATATGATGAGTACAAATTAAAAATCAAAACCGAGTTTGATGAAAGCCAATCTCTTTTATGAATCAGCCAGACTGAAGATAAAATAATTCAATTCTTTTAACGTTTAGACATTTTATTTAATATATAACATTTCAATATGCGTGGAATTATTATACGATTTATACTCTGTCTATTCCAGCTAATTATAGAAAGGTGTCATGCAACGTGGTTGAACGCCAAGAACAAAGTGACCCTGTAAGATGGCATTAGAACAATAAAACAATATGATCTCTTGTTATTGCCTTGTGGGTTTGCGCGCAACTTTAGCCAATTTTTCAAGTGGCATCAATAGGCCTATAACGGGGATTTGAAACCTTGAGCATATTAACTACAACAATATTTGACTAGGAGGATTAAAAATTATTGTGAGACCTGTGCCAGACTGATGAATTTCCAGAAATCACAGTTAACAGAAAGATGTATTTGAGGTAAAGAAACTGCTTGCTCAGTGGGTTCCGGTTCCGGTTCCGCTTGTGGTTACATTTTTGTAGCCTTTCAAATTGTAACCTGTTGCCCTACAAGGCTCTTTTGTCATTTTGCCTTGCCTTCTCGGTTTAAATGACTTCTTTTTACTCTACCGCCAAGGCAATTCACAAGCTGTACAAACGCAGAGCCATGTCTCATTACTGCCACGTTCTTAACGCAAAATCCATAAACCTCATAAAAAATGCTCATCTGATTCTGGCACGATATTATACTCCGAACCGTATTTAGATTCGGGTGAAAAGTTAGAGTTTTTGGAAGTTCCGTTGATTGGTTATGGCTGAAATTAAGCCATAAAAATGAAATGTGTTTCAGTGTTGTCTAAAAATTCACCCTCATCTACGTTACTATCGAAGATTATCTTCATATTTAAGTCGATGACCTGTGGTTTAAAAAAGACTCGTAACTCTTACTTTTTTTTGGTACAGCAGATGTCAAATAGTACTAAAAACTGCCAAAAATGCCGAGTATTGTGTGGTCATTCTTGAATAGTACTTAGTTGTAGGCTTAAACAAGTCTTACTCTAAGGTTGATCATGAGCCATTCTACTATAGAAATACGTATGTTCTAACAAATTTTAAATCATTTGAAAATCAAACGACTTCTGATTGTAATTTTTTTGTTTTCGTTTTTCTACATTTGGTCTACAGGTACAAAACATCATGCAGCCAAAGATTGATCGTTCTCCGTATTCAACTTCTAAACTGTTTATTGAAAACTGCCATGTAGCTACACCACTTTTTCGTCAAAGCTCTGACTCTTTTTCGGCCCTTGTGCTTCGTAAAAATCTTGTTTTCATGGCGTTCTAATTTTATCGTTTCCAAAATAAAAACAAAAATAAACACAATAAAAAAATTAGAAAAAAATTAAACATCAACACTTGTATTACACCAACTATATTCACCCGTTTATAACTTCATCATGTATGACGAAAAGTACCATCTGGATTTTCCAAACTCACATTACTTGTCAAATCTAAACAATTTGAATGGTACAAATCAAACTATTGTACTCAACCGATTACCCACTTTAGGAGAAATCTTAGCCAACAAATCAAAACCACCGGTTGATTTATTCACGTTCTATCAATTTATGAAGGACGTGGAAAACAAAGTTGATTACTTGGATTTTTGGTTTGATTTAATCAACCACTTCAATTTGTGTAAGCATTACGTCAAAGGTCTTCGAGATTCTATTGTCCGACAATCAAGTACTTTTAATAATACAAGAGAGTCCCCGAATTTAAGAAACTCCACTATGAGCGGTAATGAGAAACATAAATCCTTAAGTTCATCTATTTTACTTGATTTGATAATAAATGACAATATTTTGGAAGAAAATGATTCACATCGTTTATCGGCATTCTTGAGAGGAGACATAAATTTAGATAATTTGGATCCAAAATTGAAAAATTTAATTGAACAATATAATGCTGAAATTGAGACAGCAAAGCCTACAAATACAGCTGGACGTTCATCGCCCAACTTTTTGCAACAATCACAAACTAATTTATTAATTGATGATGATTCAGACAATCACGTATCATCAGATTCACTATACGAAAACCAATTGGATATAGGACAAGCAGATAAAGCAGTTAATGCTTCGAAATACGTCTCCTTACAATCTGGAAATGACAGTTTTGTTCAGCCGCAAGTACCATTTGCCGAGAAAACTCCACCATTGCAACAGACAAAAAGACAATCCACAATAAACCCTTCTTTACTAGAAAGATTGATTAAAGACTCTCCAGCTAATTCAACTGGTAATCGATCCTTCATTACGAGAGACAACTTACGAGAGTCATCACATAATTTATTATTGAAATATTTTGTTGAGGATTCAGAAAAAAACTTGAACTTGCCAAGTAAGCTAAATTCATACATTATAAAATCCATTGAAGTTGACGGCAGAGACGATCCAGATATTTTCAATTATGTCAAGAATTACGTTTTCAATAAATTGGAGAATGAACATTTGCCTAAATTCCTCGATTTCATGGCAACTAGAAATGTGAATCATTCAAACTTTGTCCGAATCGTATTTGGATTTTTCTTCTTATTCATTGGATTCTGGGTAAGTTTTATATTCGTCTTCCTAAATTATCGAAAATCGCTACGTCCGGTGATTCTCATACCTTATTTATTTGGATTTTATTTGATCATAAGTTCGATATATTTGATAGATCCAGTATTGGCGTGGTTGGGGCTTATTGAGACATTCTCAAAGACTAATAATAATTCTTCGTTAATCAAAATACGAGAGAGATTTATTTACAATTTCATATTGAAAAGAAGTATATGGGTATTGTTTTTGATCTTAGTGTTTACCGCCGCTTTGACCGTTGTCTTTAGCTTAGTTCCTGGTCATCGATTATGATTGATGGGAAAACCGTTGCGTTCATTTCTATATCTAATATATAAAATTAATTAACATAATTTGAATTTACAGTTGAAGAGAATCTGTGTTGTGTTATAATACATATAGCCAATAATCAGCATCAACCTTGTATACAAGTTACTCAACGAATTTCGTTTGTGTTTTGATAGATCTGAATTGGTATTCTAAATTTAATTTTGCGACAAATAAATTTGCAACCAACCTATTAAAAAAAAAAATTACAATGCTGATGATAAACAACAACTCCAACAACGCTACAACTTCAACTTACACCTACGACCCCCCGCCAAATAAACCTTCGCCAGATACATCCCCTGGAGAGTCTTACGTGGACTCACACACAGAATCACTCATCGACAATGAAGTCACAACTTCAAAAAAAAACTCTGTAAATTCAGAAGATGATTTACAAAGCAGTGTCACACAAAACACTTTAGAGTCTTCAAAACACAACTTGTCAATTCATCCTATCTGGAGAGATGGATTGAAAGGCATAAAATTCAACACATCCTACCGTGTTCCAAAAAATCCAAAAAAATTAGAAAATTCAAAAAATCAAAAAAAAAATTTAGAAAAAGAAACCATTTTGAACACCGTTAAACAAAGAGAACAAAAATGGAGTCAAGAATATTACGAATTAACTAACAAAGTTACAAATGGAATCAAATTAAGTCCTAAAGAGGAGGACTTACTTGGAAATTTACACTCAATTCTCGAATACAAAAAAAAATTATCCCCAACCGAGGCTGAAAATGAGTCGATTCGTATGAAAGAAGTCCCTGAGTCCTTCCTTCAAGAATGTTACTCACACTTGTATTTAAATACCTCATCAGATCGACAAATAATCATTACTAAAGAAAAGCAAGATGGTACACCAATAGAAGAAATTTACGATAAATTTAACAAGTACTGGAAAAATGATTTGGTCAAAATCAACGAAGAAACCATAAACCTTTTAAATGATAACATTAGCGATTTGAAATCACAAATGGAGGAAAATTTAAATTGGACAGACAACAAGAATTTTGAACTAAGCTCGATATTTGATCAACTCTCCCAAATGAAAGCTCGTATTTCATCTATTGAACAAACTAAAACCCAATTTATTCCAAGCTCGGATATAATGTCGGACGAAGATCTCAAACAAGTGAATGTTTTAGAAAACGAACAAGCAGCGGCAATTGGTCAACAGAAGGAAATCGAGGAACAAATTCGATCAATAGAAGACGATATTAGAGACGCCCAACTTCACTCCAAGAAATTAATCGATTCAATTACAGAGAGAACTAAGAGCATAAAACAATTAGAGAGTTACAACGAAATTGTGCAAAAAGGTTTATTCTACTTGTTGATTCACAATTCCACATCATTGATCATTAAATTTAAACACTTCATTGAACCGGATTACAAAGGGTCACATGACATCGAACAAATTGTATTTGCTACCATCAAAGAACGTCTCACTTTTGATTCTACAAGATTAAACATGAAAAATCCTGAGAGAGATAGCTACTATATAGCTGAATATACGTTCCCAAATCATGATGACAATCCCCTTATAGCTTTGAATGACTTCTTTACCAAGAACAAAAACTTGAAAACCACTACTTTCAAAAATTACATTGCAAGTTCTACCAACACCTATAAAGACCCTCTTACGGGCGATAGAAAATTAAAAAACTTCGTGCAAGAATCTTTAGAACAGTCACAATTAGAAAACGACAAATATGAGATTGTCAACCGAACAAGTCCGGAAATTAGAGATTACAAATATGAAGCTCTATCCAGCCTTCCCAATAAGATGTTTATCCTTTTAAGACAACACGGTTCTGAAGTCCCAGTTGGCTCCCGTTGGTACATGGAACATTATAGACTTAAAATCATTAGTCATTTCATCTTCTGCTCAAACTGTCATAGCTCCACACACCATCGAAATGACTGCACAGTTAGGCCTTTGAACAAAAGAACAAAAATCCAGTCGGCAACAATTCAGTCACATCTTAATAACAACAATACTGAATCACAAGGCAAGGTCTCGAAAGACGATTTTGTCCAAATCCCGGTTAAGCTGAGAACTAACACACATGTCCCAGAACCCACAGAAAGTCCAAAGACTGGAACCCAAAATTCGTTTACGGTATTAGATATAGAAGAAGAAAACGATATTGACATAACTGACGAAGAAGTTGAAGATTATGTCACAGACAACGACAATGACATTGAAATGAAAGATTTAGAGAAATCTAAATCTAAAAGAAGAAAAACACCTACCACTCCAACACAAAAAAGAAAATACAAAACCAGTGGAAAAGGCTCTCTCAAAAAACCTGCAACTACCAAAATGATTCTTAACACCAAAGCTCCATCCGCTGAAACCACCAACCAAGTCAATTTAATCCTAAACCTCAAACCCAAAACTTCTTTATCGACTACAACCACTACACAGGAAAAAAGAAACTTAACCCACCACACCGAAACTACCTCAAACGAGCCCACTACCCCTTTATTAAACTCGACCACATTTTCACATACAAATACCGATATACCAGTAAACCGCGAACAACATAATAACCAAGCAATTGACCCTGGTACAACAACATCAAATACACAACAAGAACTAAACTCAACTCACTCATCAATGCTACCTCCTGAAACAACCGTGTCATGTCTCCTGAACCCCACGACCCGACAAGGCGAACAAGGAGAAACCAATAATATGGATCAATGAGAATTAACCAGCATCTTCAGAATAAAAGAATAACTTTAACGAAAAAAGTTATCCATTCAGCGAACACCATCAAACTAAGATCATTTAACATTCAAAAAAATCGCAACATAGACACATTACACAATTATATTGACAAACAAGATATATCATGTTTGCAAGATACATCACCGACCACCTACAACAGACTTGAAACCCTTGACCGTTTTCACCTTGTGTCACCAAACAACCAAAGCAAAACGGCAATTCTAATTAAAAAAGAGAACAAAAAACTAAAGATAATTTCTAGCTTACTCATTCATGAACAACTTTCTCACATTCATCAAAATAGGATAACAGATTGTTTAATAGAAATAACAGAAAGCAAAAAAAAAATACTTTTGATAAATATCTATCAAGATGACCAAGATTTTAAAAAACAAGAAAAATTACTTGACGAAATTAATCCGGCTATTCACGGACTCAAGACCCTTATCAAATTCGAAATCATATTCTGTGGAGACTTTAACAACATCATCAATGAAGAAATTGACGCAGAGAAATACAAACCTTTATCTAAATCTGCTTCATTGGCAAGAAGCTCACTCATTCACATTTTGAAAAGTAACAACTTGATCGATTCATTCAGATACCTAAATCGTAATAACCAGACATTTACGAATTATAACATCAAGAATAACAGATTAATTGACAGAATTTTTATAAGTAGATCACTTCTTAGTTCATATCTAGGATTCGATAAACAAAAACAAAAAAATTTCAACCTGTCCCATTGTGAAATTGGTATTACCTTTATTATCAATAGACTCACCAAAATAACGGTGGGTTCAGCCAATCAAACAATTAAAAGTCATGTATTCAACAATCCCAAATTCAAGAATCTACTCACTTCCATCACTAACACCAACTACGACAATATTACCAACATTTTACAAAAAAATAAAAAAATAATAACCAGACTGAGTCTCTTCTCAGATAAAGACAGAGAATTTACTCCAGTTCCAAACGTTGTTTTTAAAAATGTAAAGACCACATTTCGGGGTCCTAAATATGAGTCACAAACCATTCAACATCTCCAATCCTCAAACAAAAAAGAGACGGGTAGTTCAACAAAAGATATCTTGGAAATCTCAAGAAAACATTTTCAAAACGAATTCAGCAAAATTAAAGGAAATGACCAAAAAATAAAACTATACCTACAATCATTTAATGAAAAAGTTACTGAATCTGACAAAAGCTTATTAGAGGAACCCATACAACCAGAGGAGCTATTTGAAGAATTGAACAAAAAAGATAACAACAGCTCAGCTGGAGCAGATGGTATTGACTTCAAATTACTTAAAACACATTACGCTTTTTTCGAACCTATATTAATTGAAGCATTTAGAAACATTCAACTGGGAAAGAAACCTCCAGCCTCATTTTCGCAGATCATTATCACCATTATCTTGAAACCGGGGAAAGATCCCAAATCTATTGGGTCATACCGCCCGATAAGTTTAATAAACACAAGTACCAGACTTCTTGGGAATATTCTCAATCGTCGAATACAAAAAGTATTACACAAACTCATTCATCAGAATCAATCGGGTTTTATCAAAAATAGACAATTGGATCACTCGGTTATGAAAATGAAATTCTTGTATCAAACCATCAAAGAAAATCCTGAATACGACATCCTTCTGATAGACTTATCTAATGCTTTCAATAATTTATCACATAAATTTATTAAAGCAGTTATTGAACATCTAAATTTTGGACCCAAATTTACCAATCTTTTAGATGCAACACTTTTCAATAATTCTGCAAAAATAAGGATTAACAATTCACATTCAAAAGTGGTCAAGATTAGGCGAGGAGTACCCCAAGGTAACCCAGTTAGTCCAGCAATCTTTAATCTATGCCTAGAAACACTACTCAACAAGTTAAACAATCGTCTACAAGGTTTTACGACCAAATTGGAGACAGGAAAAATACAATGCACATATCTTGCTTATGCGGACGATCTTATTGTAATAGTGAAAAAAGACTCACAAGATTATGAAATTTTGAGAGATGAATTCAAAGAATTTGCAGACTTAACTGGCCTAACCATCAACAATGAGAAATCTTCAGTTTATAAGGTCTCGGAAAAGGACACAATTACCAACCCAACACAATTTACAGTTAAAGACATCGAGAAAGACGAATTTAAATACTTAGGAGTCAATCTTACCAATTTCTCCTGGGACAACTACTTCGATCGACTCAACTACCAACTTAACTACTTCCAAGTAATGAATCAACCCCTCCATCTAAGAACATTAGGCCTAAACACATTCAAACTTTCAAAGATCTACTTTTTTGACATTCACACCCCGTTAAAGCCGAACAAGATAAAAGAATTACAACAAATCTACAAGAAATTTTTCCCTGGGATTGGAACTACCCCACTTTATTCACTCAAAGAACAAGGTGGGTTCGGATTGATCGATTTGAAATACCAACTTCAAGGAAGACGAGCCTTCTTAATTCAAAAATTGTTGACAGAAAACATCGATTGGAACTTCGTCATCTTAAGAGATAAATTACAACGTTTTATAAACAAGCACTTAAAGCCCCAACGGGACGACTTAGACCAAATCAGGATAATACCATGGTATGAATTTTTAACTAAGAAGACACTTTTAACAAGTAGGGACCTAGCCACCCATATAAATAAAGACAAAATTTTCAATAACACTGAACAAATTTATTTGGACACCTGGTTCAGAATGACAGAAGAATTTAGAAACACAGACTCAGCAAAATGGGAGACGATGACCCTAACAGAGTATGCCAGTTTGAGTCACAAACCACACCCAGACAACCACTCATTCATCTACAAGAAAAGTTTTCCAGCATTATTTAAATCGAACTCCCGCAAACACCAAAAAAGTTTGCGGAAAAGCCTAACCCCCTCCAAATGGAGTGAATTGCTTGAACTTTCGACCACGGACTGGCAAAAATTTTTCAAGGTCCTAAACAAAGCCAAAAAGCGCTATCCAGAAGGCTTAGACTTATACCACCGTTTTAACCTTGGACACTTTACACAATTTGGAGATAGCCCAAAAATCTGTGAACTCTGTTCAAGGACAATAGACGGGAAAATTTTTGCTACACACATATATATGACGTGCGAGAAGGCTATAGCGATATGGGATACCCTCAACCCAACACCCAAACCTCAATCATTCACCTCAATCATATGCAACTATCACCTATCTTACCTAGAAATGGTAAGTATCAATAGATACCTCATCGCTGTCCAATTCATTCGGGCTCGACGACGATTGGCTGAGGAGAGAGGAGAGCTTTCCTCTCAGAATCTTTATAAATGGGTATCACTCCTTAAAACTACATACAGACTAAGAATTTGAGCACTTCTTAGTCACAGATGCCAATACAATACTACGACCAAGGAAGCACGCCTCCCGCAACCCCCTTTCCTTTGAGGTTTTTACTCTCTGAGAGTTTCCTCACATTTGTTTAATAAGGCTGGTATTACTTAAACTATAACTTTGATATATCGGACACTACCTGGCAATATTAATTTATATAGGCAAATAATATACAGTATTAATGAAAAAAAAAAAAAAAAAAA